>NW_025555273.1:0-76478 GCF_020424385.1 Procambarus clarkii | reverse complement strand
TGAATTTTCATAGCTTTTGATCTACTTTCATTTTCATTTAATTATTTTGTGTGAATTGCATTGGAATTGAACTGTGTTGTTTACCATACCGTTCATTTTGTGAGTATAGTTTATTTATTTTTTTCATATTTTCATTTCATTTTTTAATTTTCTTATATTTCAGTGATGGGAACATCAGATCACTTTGTTCCCAATTTTCTGATGGGAACCGCAGACCATCTGGGAAGGCATTGGACGAGGGAGTGGGGGATGGTGGGAATGACAAAGGGACGGAAGTGAGAGATAGTGGGGAGGACGAGGGGACAAGGGAGTGGGGCCTGGTGAGAAGGAAGAGGGGATGGTGAAGTGGGGAATGGTGGGGAGGACGAGGGGACGGTGGAATGGGGCATGGTGGGAAGGAGGAGGGGACGGTGGAGTAGGGAATGGTGGGGAGGACTGGGGGACAGGGAAGGTTGCTGAGCCACAACAACGCATGGCCGGGTACTGCTAGTATGTATGTATATATATATATATATATATATATATATATATATATATATATATATATATATATATATATATATATATATATATATATATATATTGTGACAATCTCTTTCAAGAGAGATTGAGCCTGCTCTTCCCTACATAATTACGTCAAAATACAAGATACTATATACAAGATACGTTCACCAAGTATCGCCAAACGTTTTGCCCAGAGAGCAAATCGTACCCAGCACACCTGGCCACCGCCGTAACCAGCTAACTGCTCATCCTCTGCCTGCCTGTTGCTGATTGGCTGGTGTCTCGTCGCACCTGCCCTCCGCCACCACCACAAGTCGACGTCTGGGCTGCAGTGCGCCAGTCTCTTCAGAATATCTCAGTGTTCCATGCAGTTGACATCTCTCGCTGGTAGACTAAGCCTTGGCTTTCGTGTATTAAGGGAGGTGGCAGCTCGAAGCCAGTATTCCAGCACTCATATTTTATTTTGCTATCACTGTAACTTACTTGTCTTAGCGTAACTTTTCATTTGCCAGTGATTATTCATGTTATTTTGTTTGTTGACTTGTCCTACATATTTTTATGTGATTACCTTTATTCATGTCTTGTTTTCTAGAGTAATTAAAATGTCATTGTTTATATACTTGTGTTTTGTGTGTCTTCCCATTACCTTACCACAGACGAAAGGACCAACTTTTTTTTTTTTTTTATTATGTGACGAGGCCCTGCCCCTAGCTTTTGAAACAGCCGAACACCAACGCTTTACCGTCACAAATATATATATATATATATATATATATATATATATATATATATATATATATATATATATATATATATATAAATATGTCGTATCTAGTAGCCAGAACGCACTTCTCAGCCTACTTTGCAAGGCCTTATTTGCCTAATAAGCCAAGTTTTCCTTAATTAATATATTTTCTCTAATTTTTTTCTTATGAAGTGATAAAGCTACCCATTTCATTATGTATGAGGTCAATTTTTTTATTGGAGTTAAAATTAACGCAGATATATGACCGAACCTAACCAACCCTACCTAACCTAACCTAACCTAACCTATCTTTATAGGTTAGGTTGGGTTAGGTAGCCGAAAAAGTTAGGTTAGGTTGTCGAAAAACAATTAATTCATGAAAACTTGGCTTATTAGGCAATCCGGGCCTTGCATAGTAGGCTGAGAAGTGCGTTCTGGCTACTAGGTACGACATATATATATATATATATATATATATATATATATATATATATATATATATATATATATATATAATTATTCTACTCGTTATACTCCACACAGCGCATATATAAACCCTCCGATCATAACAGCGCCAGAAACAAGTGTTATACTCGTGATAACTTAACAAATAAACAAACCTGGATATGTGATATATAGTATATCACATATCCAGGGTATAACCTCACGACAATGTTTCATGCACTTGATCCTTTCTTTTTGGTATTGTTAATTGGTCTGAGTGACCCAATTAGGTTATGTTAGAGGTAATTAGTTTAGGTTAAATTGGGATACAACTTTTATATGGAGTAGCGCCTGTGTCTCCATATGTGAGCTGTGTCAACCTTCAGGGGAGAGGTGGAACACCTTTGTCTCACCTGTGTTGTGGTCGACCACCTGTGTACCAGTGTTGTGGTCGACCACCTGTGTACCAGTGTTGTGGTCGACCATCACTGTACCAGTGTTGTGGTCGACCACCTGTGTACCAGTGGTGTGGTCGACCACCTGTGTACCAGTGTTGTGGTCGACCACCTGTGTTCCAGTGTTGTGGTCGACCACCTGTGTTCCAGTGTTGTGGTCGACCACCACTGTACCTGTGTTGTGGTCGACCACCACTGTACCAGTGTTGTGGTCGACCACCACTGTACCCGTGTTGTGGTCGACCACCACTGTACCAGTGTTGTGGTCGACCATCACTGTACCAGTGTTGTGGTCGACCATCACTGTACCAGTGTTGTGGTCGACCATCACTGTACCAGTGTTGTGGTCGACCACCTGTGTACCAGTGTTGTGGTCGACCATCACTCTACCAGTGTTGTGGTCGACCACCACTGTACCAGTGTTGTGGTCGACCACCACTGTACCAGTGTTGTGGTCGACCACCACTGTACCAGTGTTGTGGTCGACCACCACTGTACCAGTGTTGTGGTCGACCACCACTGTACCAGTGTTGTGGTCGACCACCACTGTACCAGTGTTGTGGTCGACCACCACTGTACCAGTGTTGTGGTCGACCACCACTGTACCAGTGTTGTGGTCGACCACCACTGTTCCAGTGTTGTGGTCGACCACCACTGTACCAGTGTTGTGGTCGACCACCACTGTACCAGTGTTGTGGTCGACCACCACTGTACCAGTGTTGTGGTCGACCATCACTGTACCAGTGTTGTGGTCGACCACCTGTGTACCAGTGTTGTGGTCGACCACCTGTGTACCAGTGTTGTGGTCGACCATCACTGTACCAGTGTTGTGGTCGACCATCACTGTACCAGTGTTGTGGTCGACCACCTGTGTACCAGTGTTGTGGTCGACCACCACTGTACCAGTGTTGTGGTCGACTACCTGTGTACCAGTGTTGTGGTCGACCACCTGTGTACCAGTGTTGTGGTCGACTACCTGTGTACCAGTGTTGTGGTCGACCACCTGTGTACCAGTGTTGTGGTCGACCACCTGTGTACCAGTGTTGTGGTCGACCACCACTGTACCAGTGTTGTGGTCGACCACCACTGTACCAGTGTTGTGGTCGACCACCACTGTACCAGTGTTGTGGTCGACCACCACTGTACCAGTGTTGTGGTCGACCACCACTGTACCAGTGTTGTGGTCGACCACCACTGTACCAGTGTTGTGGTCGACCACCACTGTACCAGTGTTGTGGTCGACCACCACTGTACCAGTGTTGTGGTCGACCACCACTGTACCAGTGTTGTGGTCGACCACCACTGTACCAGTGTTGTGGTCGACCACCACTGTACCAGTGTTGTGGTCGACCACCACTGTACCAGTGTTGTGGTCGACCACCACTGTACCAGTGTTGTGGTCGACCACCTGTGTACCCGTGTTGTGGTCGACCACCGCTGTACCAGTGTTGTGGTCGACCACCGCTGTACCAGTGTTGTGGTCGACCACCTGTGTACCAGTGTTGTGGTCGACCACCTGTGTACCCGTGTAGTGGTCGACCACCTGTGTACCCGTGTAGTGGTCGACCACCGCTGTACCAGTGTTGTGGTCGACCACCTGTGTACCAGTGTTGTGGTCGACCACCTGTGTACCAGTGTTGTGGTCGACCACCTGTGTACCAGTGTTGTGGTCGACCACCTGTGTACCAGTGTTGTGGTCGACCACCTGTGTACCAGTGTTGTGGTCGACCACCTGTGTACCAGTGTTGTGGTCGACCACCTGTGTACCAGTGTTGTGGTCGACCACCTGTGTACCAGTGTTGTGGTCGACCACCTGTGTACCAGTGTTGTGGTCGACCACCTGTGTACCAGTGTTGTGGTCGACCACCTGTGTACCAGTGTTGTGGTCGACCATCACTGTACCAGTGTTGTGGTCGACCATCACTGTACCAGTGTTGTGGTCGACCGTCACTGTACCAGTGTTGTGGTCGACCGTCTCTGTACCAGTGTTGTGGTCTACCGTCACTGTACCAGTGTTGTGGTCGACCGTCACTGTACCAGTGTTGTGGTCGACCGTCTCTGTACCAGTGTTGTGGTCGACCGTCACTGTACCAGTGTTGTGGTCGACCGTCACTGTACCAGTGTTGTGGTCGACCGTCACTGTACCAGTGTTGTGGTCGACCGTCACTGTACCAGTGTTGTGGTCGACCGTCACTGTACCAGTGTTGTGGTCGACCGTCACTGTACCAGTGTTGTGGTCGACCGCCACTGTACCAGTGTTGTCGTCGACCGCCGCTGTACCAGTGTTGTGGTCGACCGCCGCTGTACCAGTGTTGTGGTCGACCGCCGCTGTACCAGTGTTGTGGTCGACCGCCACTGTACCAGTGTTGTGGTCGACCGCCACTCTACCAGTGTTGTGGTCGACCGCCACTCTACCAGTGTTGTGGTCGACCGCCAGTCTACCAGTGTTGTGGTCGACCGCCACTCTACCAGTGTTGTGGTCGACCGCCACTCTACCAGTGTTGTGGTCGACCGTCACTGTACCAGTGTTGTGGTCGACCGTCACTGTACCAGTGTTGTGGTCGACCGTCACTGTACCAGTGTTGTGGTCGACCGTCACTGTACCAGTGTTGTGGTCGACCGTCACTGTACCAGTGTTGTGGTCGACCGTCACTGTACCAGTGTTGTGGTCGACCGTCACTGTACCAGTGTTGTGGTCGACCGTCACTGTACCAGTGTTGTGGTCGACCGTCACTGTACCAGTGTTGTGGTCGACCGTCACTGTACCAGTGTTGTGGTCGACCGTCACTGTACCAGTGTTGTGGTCGACCGTCACTGTACCAGTGTTGTGGTCGACCGTCACTGTACCAGTGTTGTGGTCGACCGTCACTGTACCAGTGTTGTGGTCGACCGTCACTGTACCAGTGTTGTGGTCGACCGTCACTGTACCAGTGTTGTGGTCGACCGTCACTGTACCAGTGTTGTGGTCGACCGTCACTGTACCAGTGTTGTGGTCGACCGTCACTGTACCAGTGTTGTGGTCGACCGTCACTGTACCAGTGTTGTGGTCGACCGTCACTGTACCAGTGTTGTGGTCGACCGTCACTGTACCAGTGTTGTGGTCGACCGTCACTGTACCAGTGTTGTGGTCGACCGTCACTGTACCAGTGTTGTGGTCGACCGTCACTGTACCAGTGTTGTGGTCGACCGCCACTGTACCAGTGTTGTGGTCGACCGCCACTGTACCAGTGTTGTGGTCGACCGCCACTCTACCAGTGTTGTGGTCGACCGCCACTCTACCAGTGTTGTGGTCGACCGCCACTCTACCAGTGTTGTGGTCGACCGCCACTCTACCAGTGTTGTGGTCGACCGCCACTCTACCAGTGTTGTGGTCGACCGCCACTCTACCAGTGTTGTGGTCGACCGCCACTCTACCAGTGTTGTGGTCGACCACCACTCTACCAGTGTTGCAGTAAAAATATTAGTGGGGAAAGAGCTCTTCCCTGTGTAAATATTTGATGTTAATCTTTAAGTTTGGGGCCGACCTAACAACGGTTCCCGCCGCCACCAGCAAGAGAACACGGCACAACGTGCACGTAACTCACAATGTTCAGGTAAAAGATAAGGACACTAACAACGTGCAGGTAACTCACAATGTTCAGGTAAAAGATAAGGACACTAACAACGTGCAGGTAACTCACAATGTTCAGGTAAAAGATAAGGACACGGGAACATTAATGGGCTGAGTCGCAGAAATGGGTTGAGAGAATAAATTACTAGATTGTTAAAACTGCTTATGAACCAGTTGTTGATAAGACGACCATACCTGGCGCCCACTGCCAGACTGACCACTACAAGCAGGTATACCGGAGGGAAGTAAGACGACCATACCTGGCGCCCACTGCCAGACTGACCACTACAAGCAGGTATACCGGAGGGAAGTGAGACGACCATACCTGGCGCCCACTGCCAGACTGACCACTACAAGCAGGTATACCGGAGGGACATGATACCTGGTGTTTAGTGAGTACGCAGCTCTGAATTATAATTGTAATTATGTAATTGACTCTTGCGACACAACTTGACCTTGGACTGATCGCGCATAATATTATCTGTAATGTTTGTTGTTTGAGCATTATGTAGCCAGGTAAACAAGCCGCCAGGTAAACAACCAGCCAGGTAAACAAGCAGCCAGGTAAACAAGCAGCCTGGTAAACAAGCAGCCAGGTAAACAAGCCGCCAGGTAAACAACCAGCCAGGTAAACAAGCAGCCAGGTAAACAAGCCGCCAGGTAAACAACCAGCCAGGTAAACAAGCAGCCAGGTAAACAAGCAGCCAGGTAAACAAGCAGCCTGGTAAACAAGCAGCCAGGTAAACAAGCAGCCAGGTAAACAAGCAGCCTGGTAAACAACCAGCCAGGTAAACAAGCGGCCAGGTAAACAAGCGGCCAGGTAAACAACCCGCCAGGTAAACAACCAGCCAGGTAAACAAGCGGCCAGGTAAACAAGCGGCCAGGTAAACAAGCGGCCAGGTAAACAAGCGGCCAGGTAAACAAGCGGCCAGGTAAACAAGCAGCCAGGTAAACAAGCGGCCAGGTAAACAACCCGCCAGGTAAACAAGCGGCCAGGTAAACAACCCGCCAGGTAAACAAGCGGCCAGGTAAACAAGCGGCCAGGTAAACAACCAGCCAGGTAAACAAGCGGCCATGTAAACAAGCAGCCAGGTAAACAACCCGCCAGGTAAACAAGCAGCCAGGTAAACAAGCGGCCAGGTAAACAAGAAGTAAACTTCTTCAGGTAAAAACTTCTTCAGGTAAACTTCTCCAGGTAAACTTCTTCGGCCATGAAGAATCTCAAGGTTTGGTACACCAATGCTGATGGGGTATCTAATAAAGCAGAAGAGATAAAAGAAAGAGTGAGTGAAGCAGATCCTGACATAGTTACAATTGTGGAAACTAAAATTAATGACATGATCTCAGATGCAATCTTTCCTGAAGGGTACCAGGTAATACGAAAAGAGAGGACACAGAGACAGGGAGGGGGAGTAGCACTCCTAATAAAGCGGAAATGGAAGTTTGAAGACCTGGGAAATCGAGTTACCAATGAGTGCACAAGCTTCATACATGGAACTCTGACAGTAGATGGGAGGAAGATTGTGATCTTGGTAATCTACAATCCCCCACCAAACAGTAGAAGACCCAGGCAGGAGTATGATGACAACAACAAAGCATGTATAGATGAACTGCAGAAGGCAGCAACACTAGCCCACAGAATGAGAGCGAAGCTGCTGATCATGGGGGACCTAAATCATGGAGAGATAAATTGGGAATCAAGGAATCCCCATGGAGGGGACGAAACGTGGGGAGCAAAATTAGTAGATGTTATAGACAGGAATTTCCTGACACATGTGAAGGAAGACACAAGGGAAAGAGGAGGAGATGCACCGAGCCTATTAGACCTGATTTTCACCCAGAACGTAGAAGATATCGAGAATTTAGAGCATGAAATACCTCTAGGGGCCAGTGACCATTGTGTCCTAGTCTTTGACTACATGATGGAATTCAAACTTATGACCATGGGACAAGAGATCTGCGAAAGGAGAGCTGACTACAGGAAAGGGGACTGTATGAGGATAAGGGACTATCTGGGTGAAGTGCAGTGGGAGGAAGAAATTAGAGGAAAAACAGTCCAAGATATGATGGACCTAGTCATACAGAAATGCCAGGAGGCCGAGGTTTAATAGGTTTAATAGGGGTTTAATAGAGGTTTAATAAGGAGGTTTAATAGAGGTTTAATAAGGAAGTTTAATAGACAGTGTCAGGAAGCAAAAATGGCCAGCAGGCGGGAGTGGAGGAAGTACAGAAGACAAAGAACAGAGGACAACAGAAGCAGATACAACAGAGCTAGGAACGATTACATTAACATAAGACGAACATCGGAAAGGGACTATGAGAACGATATTGCAATCAAAGCGAAAAAACAACCTAAGTTACTACACAGTCATATAAGAAGAAAAATGTCGGTGAACGACCAAGTGACAAGACTAAGGAAGACAGAGGGGGCATATACTGAAAGTGACAAGGAAATCTGTGAGGCACTGAATGCCAGTTTCCATGGAGTGTTCACTACCGAGCCTGAGCAGCTCCCATTGTTGGAAGGGGTTACCCTAGATGAAAGACTATCAGATATAGAGGTGACAGCAGAGGAGGTAATGAAACAGTTGACAACTCTAGATGCAACTAAAGCAGTTGGACCAGACAAAGTATCACCGTGGATACTAAAAGAAGCAGCACAGGCCCTCAGCGTGCCTCTGGCAATGATCTTTAATGAGTCACTTATGTCAGGAGAATTGCCCAGTTGCTGGAAGAAGGCAAATGTCGTGCCGATCTTCAAGAAAGGCGATAGGGAGGAGGCACTTAACTATAGACCTGTATCACTGACAAGCATCCCCTGTAAAATACTGGAAAGAATAATTAGGCTACGACTGGTTGCACACCTGGAGAACATTAGGTTTGTGAACAAACATCAACATGGGTTCTGGACAGGGAAATCGTGCCTAACAAACCTTCTGGAATTCTATGATAAAATAACGAGGATAAGACAGGACAGAGATGGTTGGGCAGACTGCATATTTCTGGACTGCCAAAAAGCCTTTGATACAGTACCGCACATGAGACTGCTGTTCAAGCTCGAGAGGCAGGCGGGGGTGGGGGGAAAGGTCCTAGCATGGATAAGGAACTACCTAACAGGAAGGAGCCAAAGAGTTACGGTAAGGGGCGAGAAGTCGGACTGGCGAACAGTAACAAGTGGAGTACCACAAGGATCGGTGCTGGGACTAATTCTATTTCTTGTATATGTTAACGACATGTTTACAGGCGTAGAGTCCTTCATGTCGATGTTTGCGGATGATGCAAAGTTGATGAGAAGAGTTGTGACAGATGAGGATTGCAGGATCCTCCAAGAGGACCTGAACAGATTGCAGAGATGGTCAGAGAAATGGCTACTAGAATTCAACACGAGCAAATGTAAAGTTATGGAAATGGGACTAGGAGATAGGAGACCAAAGGGACAGTACACAATGAAGGGGAACAGCCTACCTGTAACGACGCGTGAAAGAGACCTGCGGGTGGACGTAACACCTAATCTATCTCCTGAGGCACACATTAATAGGATAACGACAGCAGCGTACTCTACACTGGCAAAAGTTAGAACATCATTCAGAAACCTAAGTAAGGAGGCATTTAGGGCGCTTTACACTGCCTACGTAAGGCCAGTCTTAGAGTATGCCGCCTCATCATGGAGTCCCCATCTGAAGAAGCATATAATGAAACTGGAAAAGGTTCAGAGGTTTGCAACGAGACTCGTCCCAGAGCTACGAGGGATGGGGTATGAGGAGCGCCTGAGGGAACTGTGCCTTACGGCACTAGAAAGAAGAAGGGAGAGGGGGGACATGATAGGAACGTATAAGATACTCAGAGGGATTGACAGAGTGGACATAGACGAAATGTTCACACGGAATAGTAACAGAACGAGAGGACATGGATGGAAGCTTAAAACTCAGATGAGTCACAGAGATGTTAGGAAGTTTTCTTTTAGCGTGAGAGTAGTGGGGAAATGGAATGCACTTCAGGAACAGGTTGTGGAAGCAAATACTATTCATAATTTTAAAACCAGGTATGATAGGGAAATGGGACAGGAGTCATTGTTGTAAACAACCGATGCTCGAAAGGCGAGAGCCAAGAGTCAATGCTCGATCCTGCAGACACAACTAGGTGAGTACAACTAGGTGAGTACAAGCGGCCACGTAAACAAGCGGCCAGGTAAACAAGCGGTCAAGTAAACAAGCGGTCAAGTAAACAACCGGCCAGGTAAACAACCAGCCAGGTAAACAAGCGGCCAGGTAAACAAGCGGCCAGGTAAACAAGCAGCCAGGTAAACAAGCGGTCAAGTAAACAAGCGGCCAGGTAAACAACCAGCCAGGTAAACAAGCGGCCAGGTAAACAAGCGGCCAGGTAAACAAGCGGCCAGGTAAACAAGCGGCCAGGTAAACAAGCGGCCAGGTAAACAAGCGGTCAAGTAAACAAGCGGTCAAGTAAACAAGCGGTCAAGTAAACAAGCGGCCAGGTAAACAACCAGCCAGGTAAACAACCAGCCAGGTAAACAAGCGGCCAGGTAAACAAGCGGCCAGGTAAACAAGCGGTCAAGTAAACAAGCGGTCAAGTAAACAAGCGGTCAAGTAAACAACCGGCCAGGTAAACAACCAGCCAGGTAAACAAGCGGCCAGGTAAACAAGCGGCCAGGTAAACAAGCAGCCAGGTAAACAAGCGACCAGGTAAACAAGCGGCCAGGTAAACAAGCAACCAGGTAAACACGCGGCTAGGTAAACAAGCGGCCAGGTAAACAAGCGGCCAAGTAAACAAGCGGCCAGGTAAACAAGCGACCAGGTAAACAAGCGACCAGGTAAACAAGCGGCCAGGTACACAAACGGCCAGGTAAACAAGCAGCCAGGTAAACAGGCGGCCAGGTAAACAAGCGGCCAGGTAAACAAGCGGCCAGGTAAACAAGCGGCCAGGTAAACAAGCGGCCAGGTAAACAAGCGGCCAGGTAAACAACCCGTCAGGTAAACAAACGGCCAGGTAAACACAAGAAATAACGGTCAATAATCAGCAACAGACAACAGGGTAAAATTAAAAGACCCAACAGATTAACACATATAAGGTGCCACTTCCGCCCAGTTACTCTGTCCACCCAACACTCTGAAGAACACTGGTCGTTGGCAACACTGGCCGTTGGCAACACTGGTCGTTGTCAACACTGGTCGTTGGCAACACTGGTCGTTGGCAACACTGGTCGTTGGCAACACTGGTCCTTGGCAACACTGGTCGTTGGCAACACTGGTCGTTGGCAACACTGGTCGTTTTCAACACGGGTCGTTTTCAACACGGGTCGTTTTCAACACGGGTCGTTGGCAACACTGGTCGTTGGCAACACTGGTCGTTGGCAACACTGGTCGTTGGCAACACTGGTCGTTGGCAACACTGGTCGTTGGCAACACTGGTCGTTGGCAACACTGGTCGTTGGCAACACTGGTCGTTGTCAACACTGGTCGTTGTCAACACTGGTCGTTGTCAACACTGGCCGTTGGCAACACTGGTCGTTGTCAACACTGGTCGTTGTCAACACTGGTCGTTGTCAACACTGGTCGTTGTCAACACTGGTCGTTGTCAACACTGGTCGTTGGCAACACTGGTCGTTGTCAACACTGGTCGTTGTCAACACTGGTCGTTGTCAACACTGGCCGTTGGCAACACTGGTCGTTGTCAACACTGGTCGTTGTCAACACTGGTCTTTGTCAACGCTGGTCGTTGTCAACACTGGTTGTTGGCAGCACTGGGCGTTGGCAACACTGGTTGTTGGCAACACTGGTCGTTGTCAACACTGGTCGTTGTCAACACTGGTCGTTGTCAACACTGGCCGTTGGCAACACTGGTCGTTGTCAACACTGGCCGTTGGCAACACTGGCCGTTGGCAACACTGGCCGTTGGCAACACTGGCCGTTGGCAACACTGGCCGTTGGCAACACTGGTCGTTGGCAACACTGGTCGTTGGCAACACTGGCCGTTGGCAACACTGGCCGTTGGCAACACTGGTCGTTGGCAACACTGGTCGTTGGCAACACTGGTCGTTAACAACCATTGGGCAGGCAACAGTGGCAACCATTGGGCGGGCAACAATGGCAACCATTGGGCAGGCAACAGTGGCAACCATTGGGCGGGCAACAGTGGCAACCATTGGGCAGGCAACAGTGGCAACCATTGGACAGGCAACAGTGGCAACCATTGGGCGGGCAACAGTGGCAACCATTGGACAGTCAACAGTGGCAACCATTGGGCAGGCAACAGTGGCAACCATTGGGCGGGCAACAGTGGCAACCATTGGACAGGCAACAGTGGCAACCATTGGGCGGGCAACAGTGGCAACCATTGGGCAGGCAACAGTGGCAACCATTGGGCAGGCAACAGTGGCAACCATTGGACAGGCAACAGTGGCAACCATTGGGCAGGCAACAGTGGCAACCATTGGGCAGGCAACAGTGGCAACCATTGGACAGGCAACAGTGGCAACCATTGGACAGGCAACAGTGGCAACCATTGGGCAGGCAACAGTGGCAACCATTGGGCAGGCAACAGTGGCAACCATTGGGCAGGCAACAGTGGCAACCATTGGACAGGCAACAGTGGCAACCATTGGGCAGGCAACAGTGGCAACCATTGGGCAGGCAACAGTGGCAACCATTGGACAGGCAACAGTGGCAACCATTGGGCAGGCAACAGTGGCAACCATTGGGCAGGCAACAGTGGCAACCACCATCTCTCTCCCCAATTCCTCCTCCCCCCCCCCCCTCCATCCCATTCCATTTTTCCTCCTTCACACCCTCCTGTTGTCTCTCCCTACCGTTGTCTCACCCTCCTGTTGTCTCTCCCTACCGTTGTCTCACCCTCCTGTTGTCTCTCCCTACCGTTGTCTCACCCTCCTGTTGTCTCTCCCTACCGTTGTCTCACCCTCCTGTTGTCTCTCCCTACCGTTGTCTCTCCCTACCGTTGTCTCTCCCTACCATTGTCTCTCCCTACCGTTGTCTCACCCTCCTGTTGTCTCTCCCTACCGTTGTCTCACCCTCCTGTTGTCTCTCCCTACTGTTGTCTCTCCCTACCGTTGTCTCACCCTCCTGTTGTCTCTCCCTACCGTTGTCTCTCCCTGCCGTTGTCTCACCCTCCTGTTGTCTCTCCCTACCGTTGTCTCTCCCTCCTGTTGTCTCTCCCTACCGTTGTCTCTCCCTACCGTTGTCTCACCCTCCTGTTGTCTCTCCCTGCCGTTGTCTCACCCTCCTGTTGTCTCTCCCTACCGTTGTCTCTCCCTACCGTTGTCTCTCCCTACCATTGTCTCTCCCTGTAGGCAAGTCGTCCTCGTGTACCTGTGAATCAACTTACTGACTCGACGATCTCGACACTGCACAAACGTTTCGACGTGGAATCACCGTGGGTAACTGCCGAGACTTGGGCTGGCACACACAGTATGGGCGATGAAACACACACATCATAGGAGTCGTTTGTTAACGCAACAAGAGCCAGTCCCACTTATTGAGGGGCATGGGGGGGGATAGCGGTCGACTTCACCCTCCATATGACACTCGACAGTCATAATTCTCCATGGAAAGGTGCCTGAGGCTAACCACAACAGTCTGGCCTCCCACCTCGCACACACTAACAAGACCTCTTATCATATAGATGTACATGTTCCGTATATTTACTTATAAACCACTTTATTATAAACCGTTTTAGATTGACTCGTCATGGTAAAAAGCACAGTAGTCTGTCCATTTGGTATTTTCCCTTATTTACCAAGTGAATTATTTCTTTACTCTTATATTTAGTCCTTCGTTTACCAGAAGTTTACAGTAATGTTCTTAGTGAGGTTAGTAATTTGCACAGTGAGGGGCGCGCGTGTGGGCCCGCACGACGGTCAACTGTATACCTCTTACAAGTGACTTACGACACACATGTGTCTCTCAAGTGTAAACAATGGTAATGGTTGTAAACACGCTCCCGGGAGCTGTTGACGGCACTTGAGAGTTCACCCTAGTGGCTGCCACCACCCGCAGCTCTGGCACAGGCACACATTTACAAATATTTCACCTTTTATAGTGTCTGCAGAGGACCAGTGATCTGTGTACCAGTGTTGTGTTACCTGTGTTGTGTTACCTGTGTTGTGTTACCTGTGTTGTGTTACCTGTGTTGTGTTACCTGTGTTGTGTTACCTGTCTTGTGTTACCTGTCTTGTGTTACTGTCTTGTGTTACCTGTGTTGTGTTACCAGTGTTGTGTTACCTGTGTTGTGTTACTGTCTTGTGCTGCTGTCTTGTGTTACTGTCTTGTGTTACTGTCTTGTGTTACCAGTGTTGTGTTACCTGTGTTGTGTTACTGTCTTGTGTTACTGTCTTGTGTTACCTGTGTTGTGATGCCTGTGTTGCGTTACTTGCCTTGTTACCTGTCTTGTGTTACCTGCCTTGTGTTACCTGTGTTGTGTTACCTGTCTTGTGTTACCTGCCTTGTGTTACCTGTCTTGTGTTACTGTCTTGTGTTACCTGTGTTGTGTTACCAGTGTTGTGTTACCTGTGTTGTGATGCCTGTGTTGCGTTACTTGCCTTGTTACCTGTCTTGTGTTACCTGCCTTGTGTTACCTGTCTTGTGTTACCTGTGTTGTGTTACCTGTCTTGTGTTACCTGTCTTGTGTTACCCGTGTTGTGTTACCTGTGTTGTGATGCCTGTGTTGCGTTACTTACCTTGTTACCTGTCTTGTGTTACCTGCCTTGTGTTACCTGTGTTACCTGTCTTGTGTTACCTGTCTTGTGTTACCTGTCTTGTGTTACCTGTCTTGTGTTACCTGTCTTGTGTTACCTGTCTTGTGTTACCTGTCTTGTGTTACCTGTCTTGTGTTACCTGTCTTGTGTTACCCGTGTTGTGTTACCTGTGTTGTGTTACTCTCTTGTGTTGTGTTACCTGTGTTGTGTTACCTGCCTTGTGTTACCTGTCTTGTGTTACTGTCTTGTGTTACCTGTCTTGTGCTACTGTCTTGTGCTACTGTCTTGTGCTACTGTCTTGTGTTACTGTCTTGTGTTACCTGTCTTGTGTTACCTGTGTTGTGTTACTTGCCTTGTGTTACCTGTGTTGTGTTACTTGCCTTGTGTTACCTGTGTTGTGTTACTTGCCTTGTGTTACCTGTGTTGTGTTACTTGCCTTGTGTTACCTGTGTTGTGTTACCTGTCCTGTTTTACTGTCCTGTGTTACCTGTGTTGTGTTACTTGCCTTGTGTTACCTGTGTTGTGTTACTTGCCTTGTGTTACCTGTGTTGTGTTACCTGTCCTGTTTTACTGTCCTGTGTTACCTGTGTTGTGTTACTTGCCTTGTGTTACCTGTGTTGTGTTACTTGTCTTGTGTTACCTGTGTTGTGTTACCTGTGTTGTGATGCCTGTGTTGCGTTACTTGCCTTGTTACCTGTCTTGTGTTACCTGTGTTGTGTTACTTGCCTTGTGTTACCTGTGTTGTGTTACTTGTCTTGTGTTACCTGTGTTGGGATGCCTGTGTTGCGTTACTTGCCTTGTTACCTGTCTTGTGTTACCTGTGTTGTGTTACTTGTCTTGTGTTACCTGTGTTGTGTTACCTGTGTTGTGATGCCTGTGTTGCGTTACTTGCCTTGTTACCTGTCTTGTGTTACCTGTGTTGTGTTACCTGCCTTGTGTTACCTGTCTTGTGTTACCTGTCCTGTTTTACTGTCCTGTGTTACCTGTGTTGTGTTACTTGCCTTGTGTTACCTGTGTTGTGTTACTTGCCTTGTGTTACCTGTGTTGTGTTACTTGCCTTGTGTTACCTGTCTTGTGTTACCTGTGTTGTGTTACCTGTGTTGTGTTACCTGTCCTGTGTTACCTGTCCTGTGTTACCTGTCTTGTGTTACCTGTGTTGTGTTACCTGTGTTACCTGTCTTGTGTTACTGTGTTGTGTTACCTGTCCTGTTTTACTGTCCTGTGTTACCTGTGTTGTTACTTGCCTTGTGTTACCAGTGTTGTGTTACCTGTGTTGTGTTACCTGTCCTGTGTTACCAGTCTTGTGCTATATTAATGACACAACAATATAGACATTTAAGATAAGAAGCAGCGCGTATTTTATTTCAACGAAACTCATTCATATTTATGTCAAACATTCCACTGAAAAAAAATCCAGTGGTTCGACATTTATAACTCGTGTTGTGGGGGGACAGGGAGCCTGTGTGTGTATGTATACTTCAGGTGTGTATGGAGGTCCCTCAAGGTTGACCTGCACTGACCCTCCCCAGGACGCCACTCTACAACTGTGGCCTACCTCCTGGGCACCTACTTACTGCTAGGTGAACAAAGACATTTGGTGAAAGGAAACGGGATTAACCACTTTTGTCCCGGGAATCGATCCCGGGTCCCAATTGCGAATCGAGAACGAAGCTGTGTGGCGATACGTGATAATTTGTTTGTTAAACCAATAAACCTGACAATAGTCCCATCATTGATATTAATTCTCAAGTGACACTGGGCCTCATGTTGTCTCCAGTGTATCCTAATCCATGGTTGAAAGTGTTAGGAGGCAATGTGTCATGTTAGGCTGAGGATATAGTTCTACTCTCTCACACAAACAGGCTAGGGGGAGGGGGGGAACTTGATAGAAATATGTGAGAGATAAAGTGCAGGACACAATCAGTCTTTTAATGCTGTATAATGTGTTATAGTTGCTTGTCTAATGTGTTATTATTGTTTGTCTAATGTGTTATAGTTGCTTGTCTAATGTGTTATAGCTGCTTGTCTGATGTGTTATAGTTGCTTGTCTAATGTGTTATAGTTGCTTGTCTAATGTGTTATAGTTGCTTGTCTGATGTGTTATAGCTGCTTGTCTAATGTGTTATAGCTGCTTGTCTAATGTGTTACAGCTGCTTGTCTAATGTGTTACAGCTGCTTGTCTAATGTGTTACAGCTGCTTGTCTAATGTGTTATAGTTGCTTGTCTAATGTGTTACAGCTGCTTGTCTAATGTGTTATAGTTGCTTGTCTAATGTGTTACAGCTGCTTGTCTAATGTGTTATAGTTGCTTGTCTAATGTGTTACAGCTGCTTGTCTAATGTGCTACAGCTGCTTGTCTAATGTGTTACAGCTGCTTGTCTAATGTGTTATAATTGTTTGTCTGATGTGTTATAGTTGCTTGTCTAATTTGTTACAGTTGCTTGTCTAATGTGTTACAGCTGCTTGTCTGATGTGTTACAGCTGCTTGTCTAATGTGTTATAGTTGCTTGTCTAATGTGTTATAGTTGCTTGTCTGATGTGTTATAGCTGCTTGTCTCATGTGTTATAGTTGCTTGTCTGATGTGTTACAGCTGCTTGTCTAATGTGTTATAGTTGCTTGTCTGATGTGTTATAGTTGCTTGTCTGATGTGTTATAGTTGCTTGTCTGATGTGTTATAGTTGCTTGTCTGATGTTATAGTTGCTTGTCTAATGTGTTACAGCTGCTTGTCTAATGTGTTATAGTTGCTTGTCTAATGTGTTACAGTTGCTTGTCTAATGTGTTACAGTTGCTTGTCTAATGTGTTACAGTTGCTTGTCTAATGTGTTACAGTTGCTTGTCTAATGTGTTACAGTTGCTTGTCTAATGTGTTACAGCTGCTTGTCTAATGTGTTATAGTTGCTTGTCTGATGTGTTATAGTTGCTTGTCTAATGTGTTACAGTTGCTTGTCTAATGTGTTACAGTTGCTTGTCTAATGTGTTACAGTTGCTTGTCTGTGTTATAGTTGCTTGTCTAATGTGTTATAGTTGCTTGTCTAATGTGTTATAGTTGCTTGTCTGATGTGTTATAGTTGCTTGTCTGATGTGTTATAGCTGCTTGTCTGATGTGTTATAGCTACTTGTCTGATGTGTTATAGCTGCTTGTCTGATGTGTTATAGCTGCTTGTCTGATGTGTTATAGTTGCTTGTCTGATGTGTTATAGTTGCTTGTCTGATGTGTTATAGTTGCTTGTCTGATGTGTTATAATTGTTTGTCTGATGTGTTATAGTTGCTTGTCTGATGTGTTATAGTTGCTTGTCTGATGTGTTATAGTTGCTTGTCTGATGTGTTATAGTTGCTTGTCTGATGTGTTATAGCTGCTTGTCTGATGTGTTATAGTTGCTTGTCTGATGTGTTATAGTTGCTTGTCTGATGTGTTATAGTTGCTTGTCTGATGTGTTATAGTTGCTTGTCTGATGTGTTATAGTTGCTTGTCTAATGTGTTACAGCTGCTCTCACATCACAAGACTTGTTAGGGACCCCAAACTATAATTACTAGGCAGACCAATTATAGTAATTCGTTCTGGAAATGATCTGAAGTATATTATGGCCTGAAGGAGAAGGGAACTATCAGGATAAAGCACCAAGCCATTACGACTGTATAGCACTGTGAAGGTGTTAGGATAAGGATTAGGGATGGGAGGAGGGGGGGAGGAATAGTGCCCAACCACTTGGACGGTCGGGGAATTGAAAGCAACTATAACACATTTGACAGCATTGAAATATTGATTGTATCCTGCACTATGTCTCTCACATATATGTGGCCTAAAGGGTTTTGGGTTGAAGGGCCACTTGTAAATTGTGTTGATGCTATCACAGTGGTGAAGGACGGCCTCTGTACACAGAGACCGTCTTGATGACTGGGCTCTGATACACAACCTTCCCAACATTGTCGTGCCTCTACTGTACACAGAGACCGTCTTGATGACTGGGCTCTGATACACAACCTTCCCAACATTGTCCTGCCTCTACTGTACACAGAGACCGTCTTGATGACTGGGCTCTGATACACAACCTTCCCAACATTGTCGTGCCTCTACTGTACACAGAGGCCGTCTTGATGACTGGGCTCTGATACACAACCTTCCCAACATTGTCGTGCCTCTACTGTACACAGAGACCGTCTTGATGACTGGGCTCTGATACACAACCTTCCCAACATTGTCCTGCCTCTACTGTACACAGAGACCGTCTTGATGACTGGGCTCTGATACACAACCTTCCCAACATTGTCGTGCCTCTACTGTACACAGAGGCCGTCTTGATGACTGGGCTCTGATACACAACCTTCCCAACATTGTCGTGCCTCTACTGTACACAGAGGCCGTCTTGATGACTGGGCTCTGATACACAACCTTCCCAACATTGTCCTGCCTCTACTGTACACAGAGACCGTCTTGATGACTGGGCTCTGATACACAACCTTCCCAACATTGTCGTGCCTCTACTGTACACAGAGGCCGTCTTGATGACTGGGCTCTGATACACAACCTTCCCAACATTGTCCTGCCTCTACTGTACACAGAGACCGTCTTGATGACTGGGCTCTGATACACAACCTTCCCAACATGAACCTGAGTCCTGGCTCTGTTGCTCTTGACTCTTCCATTGTTGTTGGTGTTGGTGTTTCAGATTCAACTACTGGGAACAAAAAGTTGCAAGTAGCACGGGCTATGGTGAACCCGTAGTGGACTTACCCGGCACAGGAGCGGCAAGTAGCCATTAGTGGACTTACCTGGCACAGGAGCGGCAAGTAGCCATTAGTGGACTTACCTGGCACAGGAGAGGCCAGTAGCCCGTAGTGGACTTACCCGGCACAGGAGCGGCCGTATCCCGTAGTGGACTTACCCGGCACAGGAACGGCCAGTAGCCCGTAGAGGACATACCCGGCACAGGAGCGACCAGTAGCCCATAGTGGACTTACCTGGCACAGGAGCGGCCGTAGTGGACTTACCCGGCACAGGAGCGGCCGTAGTGGACTTACCCGGCACAGGAGCGACCAGTAGCCCATAGTGGACTTACCTGGCACAGGAGCGGCCGTAGTGGACTTACCAGGCACAGGAGCGGCCGTAGTGGACTTACCCGGCACAGGAGCGACCAGTAGCCCATAGTGGACTTACCCGGCACAGGAGCGGCCGTAGTGGACTTACCCGGCACAGGAGCGGCCGTAGTGGACTTACCCGGCACAGGAGCGGCCGTAGTGGACTTACCAGGCACAGGAGCGGCCGTAGTGGACTTACCCGGCACAGGAGCGGCCGTAGTGGACTTACCCGGCACAGGAGCGGCCAGCTCGTAGTGGACTTACCCGACACAGGAGCGGCAAGTAGCCCGTAGTGGACTTACCTGGCACAGGAGCAGCCAGTAGCCCGTAGTGGACTTACCTGGCACAGGAGCGGCCAGTAGTGGACTTACCTGACACAGGAGCGGCCAGTAGTGGACTTACCTGGCACAGGAGCGGCCAGTAGTGGACTTACCTGGCACAGGAGCGGCCAGTAGTGGACTTACCTGGCACAGGAGTGGCCAGTAGTGGACTTACCTGGCACAGGAGCGGCCAGTAGTGGACTTACCTGACACAGGAGCGGCCAGTAGCCCTTAGTAGACTTCCCTGACACAGGAGCGGCCAGTAGTGGACTTACCTGGCACAGGAGCGGCCAGTAGTGGACTTACCTGGCACAGGAGCGGCCAGTAGTGGACTTACCTGGCACAGGAGCGGCCAGTAGTGGACTTACCTGGCACAGGAGCGGTCAGTAGTGGACTTACCTGGCACAGGAGCGGCCAGTAGTGGACTTACCTGGCACAGGAGCGGCCAGTAGTGGACTTACCTGGCACAGGAGCGGCCAGTAGTGGACTTACCTGGCACAGGAGCGGCCGTAGTGGACTTACCCGAAACAGGAGCGGCCGTAGTGGACTTACCCGGCACAGGAGCGGCCGTAGTGGACTTACCCGGCACTAGAGCGGCCGTAGTGGACTTAGCCGGTACAGGAGCGGCCGTAGTGGACTTAGCCGGCACAGGAGCGGCCGTAGTGGACTTAGCCGGCACAGGAGCGGCCGTAGTGGACTTAGCCGGCACAGGAGCGGCCGTAGTGGACTTAGCCGGCACAGGAGCGGCCGTAGTGGACTTACCCGGCACAGGAGCGGCCGTAGTGGACTTACCCGGCACAGGAGCGGCCGTAGTGGACTTACCCGGCACAGGAGCGGCCGTAGTGGACTTACCCGGCACAGGAGCGGCCGTAGTGGACTTACCCGGCACAGGAGCGGCCGTAGTGGACTTACCCGGCACAGGAGCGGCCGTAGTGGACTTACCCGGCACAGGAGCGGCCGTAGTGGACTTACCCGGCACAGGAGCGGCCGTAGTGGACTTACCCGGCACAGGAGCGGCCGTAGTGGACTTACCCGGCACAGGAGCGGCCGTAGTGGACTTACCCGGCACAGGAGCGGCCGTAGTGGACTTACCCGGCACAGGAGCGGCCGTAGTGGACTTACCCGGCACAGGAGCGGCCGTAGTGGACTTACCCGGCACAGGAGCGGCCGTAGTGGACTTACCCGGCACAGGAGCGGCCGTAGTGGACTTACCCGGCACAGGAGCGGCCGTAGTGGACTTACCCGGCACAGGAGCGGCCGTAGTGGACTTACCCGGCACAGGAGCGGCCGTAGTAGACTTACCCGGCACAGGAGCGGCCGTAGTGGACTTACCTGGCACAGGAGCGGCCAGTAGCCCGTAGTGGACTTACCTGGCACAGGAGCGGCAAGTAGCCCGTAGTGGACTTACCTGGCACAGGAGCGGCAAGTAGCCCGTAGTGGACTTACCTGGCACAGGAGCGGCCCGTAGTGGACTTACCTGGCACAGGAGCGGCCAGTAGTGGACTTACCTGGCACAGGAGCGGCCAGTAGTGGACTTACCTGGCACTGGAGCGGCCAGTAGTGGACTTACCTGGCACAGGAGCGGCCAGTAGTGGACTTACCTGGCACAAGAGCGGCCAGTAGTGGACTTACCTGGCACAGGAGCGGCCAGTAGTGGACTTACCTGGCACAGGAGCGGCCAGTAGTGGACTTACCTGGCACAGGAGCGGCCAGTAGTGGACTTACCTGGCACAGGAGCGGCCAGTAGTGGACTTACCTGGCACAGGAGCGGCCAGTAGTGGACTTACCTGGCACAGGAGCGGCCAGTAGTGGACTTACCTGGCACAGGAGCGGCCAGTAGTGGACTTACCTGGCA
Organism: Procambarus clarkii; assembly: GCF_020424385.1. Taxonomy (NCBI): domain Eukaryota; kingdom Metazoa; phylum Arthropoda; class Malacostraca; order Decapoda; family Cambaridae; genus Procambarus; species Procambarus clarkii. The sequence continues at coordinate 54,741 of NW_025555273.1, read as the reverse complement.
CAGGAGCGGCCAGTAGTGGACTTACCTGGCACAGGAGCGGCCAGTAGTGGACTTACCTGGCACAGGAGCGGCCAGTAGTGGACTTACCTGGCACAGGAGCGGCCAGTAGTGGACTTACCTGGCACAGGAGCGGCCAGTAGTGGACTTACCTGGCACAGGAGCGGCCAGTAGTGGACTTACCTGGCACAGGAGCGGCCAGTAGTGGACTTACCTGCCACAGGAGCGGCCAGTAGTGGACTTACCTGGCACAGGAGCGGCCAGTAGTGGACTTACCTGGCACAGGAGCGGCCAGTAGTGGACTTACCTGGCACAGGAGCGGCCAGTAGTGGACTTACCTGGCACAGGAGCGGCCAATAGCCCGTAGTGGACTTACCTGACACAGGAGCGGCCAGTAGCCCTTAGTAGACTTCCCTGACACAGGAGCGGCCAGTAGCCCTTAGTAGACTTCCCTGACACAGGAGCGGCCAGTAGTGGACTTACCTGGCACAGGAGCAGCCAGTAGTGGACTTACCTGACACAGGAGCGGCCAGTAGTGGACTTACCTGACACAGGAGCGGCCAGTAGTGGACTTACCTGGCACAGGAGCGGCCAGTAGTGGACTTACCTGACACAGGAGCGGCCGTAGTGGACTTACCTGACACAGGAGCAGCCAGTAGTGGACTTACCTGACACAGGAGCGGCCAGTAGTGGACTTACCTGGCACAGGAGCAGCCAGTAGTGGACTTACCTGACACAGGAGTGGCCAGTAGTGGACTTACCTGACACAGGAGCGGCCAGTAGTGGACTTACCTGACACAGGAGCGGCCAGTAGTGGACTTACCTGACACAGGAGCGGGCAGTAGTGGACTTACCTGACACAGGAGCGGCCAGTAGTGGACTTACCTGACACAGGAGCGGCCAGTAGTGGACTTACCTGACACAGGAGCGGCCAGTAGTGGACTTACCTGGCACAGGAGCGGCCAATAGTGGACTTACCTGGCACAGGAACAGCCAGTAGTGGACTTACCTGACACAGGAGCGGCCAGTAGTGGACTTACCTGGCACAGGAGCGGGACTGCGGCTGGCGACTCTTCCCTTTCACAGTTCACACTTAAATGCTCCAACCTTCTTAACAAACGTGACCTGACTTAATTAAGCCTACCACCTTTTCCTGTTCTTAGCCTCATGTTGTTCTTATCTCATCCCATTCTTACACTCATCCCATTCTTACAATCATCCCATTCTTACAATCATCCCATTCTTACAATCATCTCATTCTTACAATCATCCCATTCTTACAATCATCCCATTCTTACAATCATCCCATTCTTACACTCACCTCATTCTTACAATCATTCCATTCTTACAATCATTCCATTCTTACAATCATTCCATTCTTACAATCATTCCATTCTTACACTCATTCCATTCTTACACTCACCCCATTCTTACACTCATTCCATTCTTACACTCACCCCATTCTTACACTCATTCCATTCTTACACTCATTCCATTCTTACACTCACCCCATTCTTATACTCACCCCATTCTTACACTCGCCCCATTCTTACAATCATCCCATTCTTACACTCATCCCATTCTTACACTCATCCCATTCTTACACTCATTCCATTCTTACACTCATTCCATTCTTACACTCATTCCATTCTTACACTCATTCCATTCTTACACTCATTCCATTCTTACACTCATTCCATTCTTACACTCATTCCATTCTTACACTCATTCCATTCTTACACTCATTCCATTCTTACACTCATCCCATTCTTACTCATTCCATTCTTACACTCATTCCATTCTTACACTCATTCCATTCTTACACTCATTCCATTCTTACACTCATTCCATTCTTACAATCATTCCATTCTTACAATCATCCCATTCTTACACTCATTCCATTCTTACACTCATTCCATTCTTACACTCATTCCATTCTTACAATCATCCCATTCTTACAATCATCCCATTCTTACACTCATTCCATTCCTGCAATCATCCCATTCTTACTCATTCCATTCTTACACTCATGTCATTTTTACTCATCCCATTCTTACTCATCCCATTCTTACTCATCCCATTCTTACACTCATTCCATTCTTTCACTCATGCCATTCTTACACTCATCCCATTCTTACTCATCCCATTCTTACACTCATTCCATTCTTACAATTATTCCATTCTTACAATCATCCCATTCTTACACTCATCCCATTCTTACACTCATTCCATTCTTACACTCATTCCATTCTTACACTCATTCCATTCTTACACTCATTCCATTCTTACACTCATTCCATTCTTACACTCATTCCATTCTTACACTCATTCCATTCTTACACTCATTCCATTCTTACACTCATTCCATTCTTACACTCATTCCATTCTTACTCATTCCATTCTTACAATCATTCCATTCTTACACTCATTCCATTCTTACACTCATCCCATTCTTACACTCATCCCATTCTTACACTCTTCCCATTCTTACACTCATTCCATTCTTACACTCATTCCATTCTTACACTCATTCCATTCTTACAATCATCCCATTCTTACACTCATCCCATTCTTACACTATTCCCATTCTTACACTCATTCCATTCTTACACTCATTCCATTCTTACACTCATTCCATTCTTACAATCATCCCATTCTTACAATCATCCCATTCTTACACTCATTCCATTCTTACAATCACCCCATTCTTACACTCATTCCATTCTTACACTCATTCCATTCTTACACTCATTCCATTCTTACAATCATCCCATTTTTACAATCATCCCATTCTTACACTCATCCCATTCTTACACTCATCCCATTCTTACAATCATTCCATTCTTACACATTCCATTCGTACACTCATTCCATTCTTACAATCATCCCATTCTTACAATCATCCCATTCTTACAATCATCCCATTCTTACACTCATCCCATTCTTACACTCATTCCATTCTTACACTCATTCCATTCTTACACTCATTCCATTCTTACACTCATTCCATTCTTACTCATTCCATTCTTACTCATTCCATTCTTACACTCATTCCATTCTTACACTCATCCCATTCTTACACTCATTCCATTCTTACAATCATCCCATTCTTACACTCATCCCATTCTTACACTCATCCCATTCTTACACTCATCCCATTCTTACACTCATTCCATTCTTACACTCATTCCATTCTTACAATCATCCCATTCTTACAATCATCCCATTCTTACACTCATCCCATTCTTACAATCATCCCATTCTTACAATCATCCCATTCTTACAATCATCCCATTCTTACACTCATTCCATTCTTACAATCATCCCATTCTTACAATCATCCCATTCTTACACTCATCCCATTCTTACTCTCATTCCATTCTTACAATCATTCCATTCTTACACTCATTCCATTCGTGCACTCATTCCATTCTTACAATCATCCCATTCTTACAATCATCCCATTCTTACACTCATCCCATTCTTACACTCATTCCATTCTTACACTCATTCCATTCTTACACTCATTCCATTCTTACACTCATTCCATTCATACACTCATTCCATTCTTACACTCATCCCATTCTTACAATCATCCCATTCTTACACTCATCCCATTCTTACAATCATCTCATTCTTACAATCATCCCATTCTTACACTCATCCCATTCTTACACTCATCCCATTCTTACAATCATCTCATTCTTACAATCATCCCATTCTTACAATCATCCCATTCTTACAATCATCCCATTCTTACAATCATCCCATTCTTACAATCATCCCATTCTTACACTCATCCCATTCTTACAATCATCTCATTCTTACAATCATCCCATTCTTACACTCATCCCATTCTTACACTCATCCCATTCTTACACTCATCCCATTCTTACAATCATCCCATTCTTACAATCATCTCATTCTTACAATCATCCCATTCTTACACTCATCCCATTCGTACAATCATCTCATTCTTACAATCATCCCATTCTTACAATCATCCCATTCTTACAATCATCCCATTCTTACAATCATCCCATTCTTACAATCATCCCATTCTTACAATCATCCCATTCTTACACTCATCCCATTCTTACAATCATCCCATTCTTACAATCATCCCATTCTTACACTCATCCCATTCTTACACTCATTCCATTCTTACACTCATTCCATTCGTACAATCATTCCAATCTTACACTCATTCCATTCTTACACTCATTCCATTCTTACACTCATTCCATTCTTACACTCGCCCCATTCTTACACTCGCCCCATTCTTACACTCGCCCCATTCTTACACTCGCCCCATTCTTACACTCGCCCCATTCTTACACTCGCCCCATTCTTACACTCGCCCCATTCTTACACTCGCCCCATTCTTACACTCGCCCCATTCTTACACTCGCCCCATTCTTACACTCGCCCCATTCTTACACTCGCCCCATTCTTACACTCACACCATTCTTACCTTTCGCCTTACTCTTACCTTCTTCTAGGAATTACCTTCCTCTCTCACCTGCTTCTCACCTCACCTTATTTACTGCCGTTCCCGCCTGGACAACCAGAGAGCCACTCCATAGTCTCCTGTGACTGATGCCTTCTGCTGCTTCTACTGTTACAAAGGCACGACTTTGTAACATTTGGAGTCGGACTCGCATTCTGAGTCCTATAGGAATCACAGCTATACTCACCTAGTTCTGCTTGCGGGGGTTGAGTTTTGGCTCTTTGGTCCCGCCTCTATCATATCTACACTTGAAACTGTGTATGGAGTCAGCCTCCATCACATCACTTCCTAATGCATTCCACCTGTTAACTACTCTGACACTAAAAAAGTTCTTCCTTACGTCCCTGTGGCTCATTTGGGTACTCAGTTTCCACCTGTGTTCCCTTGTTCGTGTTCCACCTGTGCTAAATAGTTTGTGTTTGTCCATCCTGTCAATTCCTCTGATAATTGTGTAGGTGCTGATTATATTTGTTATGAGTTGTGTGTTTGGATAAATTTTGACCCGGAATATCCAAACGATCTATTGATGAAGAATGTCGAGGTTGTGTAAATTTATATAACTTCATGGTAAGATTAGAATATATTTGTTCTAATTTTCTGCGTCTTAATTTTGTGAGATAAATTGTGCGCCCTAATGGTAAAACTCACTTTATTTTTCCAATATACATCACCTTTCAAATTGTAAGGTAAATGTCCTTCACTTTATGCCAAAAATGTGTTTGATATAATGCTGTTCACCTCTCCAGTCCATCAAGTATTGTAATGATTTTTACCAAGTATTGTTACGAATAAAGTTTCCGATTCTAATACAAATAATTATAATGTGTATCTTCTGTGTTGTTGTTGTTGTGACTGTGTTATGTACTGTTGTTGTTGTCGTGACTGTGTTATGTATTGTTGTTGTTGTTGTGACTGTGTTATGTACTGTTGTTGTTGTTGTGACTGTGTTATGTATTGTTGTTGTTGTTGTGACTGTGTTATGTATTGTTGTTGTTGTTGTGACTGTGTTATGTACTGTTGTTGTTGTTGTGACTGTGTTATGTACTGTTGTTGTTGTTGTGACTGTGTTATGTACTGTTGTTGTTGTTGTGACTGTGTTATGTATTGTTGTTGTTGTCGTGACTGTGTTATGTATTGTTGTTGTTGTGACTGTGTTATGTATTGTTGTTGTTGTCGTGACTGTGTTATGTATTGTTGTTGTTGTCGTGACTGTGTTATGTACTGTTGTTGTTGTTGTTGTGACTGTGTTATGTACTGTTGTTGTTGTTGTGACTGTGTTATGTACTGTTGTTGTTGTTGTGACTGTGTTATGTACTGTTGTTGTTGTCGTGACTGTGTTATGTACTGTTGTTGTTGTTGTTGTGACTGTGTTATGTACTGTTGTTGTTGTTGTGACTGTGTTATGTACTGTTGTTGTTGTTGTGACTGTGTTATGTACTGTTGTTGTTGTTGTTGTGACTGTGTTATGTACTGTTGTTGTTGTTGTTGTGACTGTGTTATGTATTGTTGTTGTTGTCGTGACTGTGTTATGTATTGTTGTTGTTGTCGTGACTGTGTTATGTATTGTTGTTGTTGTGACTGTGTTATGTACTGTTGTTGTTGTTGTTGTGACTGTGTTATGTACTGTTGTTGTTGTTGTTGTGACTGTGTTATGTACTGTTGTTGTTGTTGTGACTGTGTTATGTACTGTTGTTGTTGTTGTGACTGTGTTATGTATTGTTGTTGTTGTCGTGACTGTGTTATGTATTGTTGTTGTTGTTGTTGTGACTGTGTTATGTACTGTTGTTGTTGTTGTGACTGTGTTATGTACTGTTGTTGTTGTTGTGACTGTGTTATGTACTGTTGTTGTTGTTGTTGTGACTGTGTTATGTACTGTTGTTGTTGTTGTTGTGACTGTGTTATGTATTGTTGTTGTTGTCGTGACTGTGTTATGTACTGTTGTTGTTGTTGTTGTGACTGTGTTATGTACTGTTGTTGTTGTTGTGACTGTGTTATGTACTGTTGTTGTTGTTGTTGTGACTTATGTACTGTTGTTGTTGTTGTGACTGTGTTATGTACTGTTGTTGTTGTTGTGACTGTGTTATGTACTGTTGTTGTTGTTGTTGTGACTGTGTTATGTACTGTTGTTGTTGTTGTTGTGACTGTGTTATGTATTGTTGTTGTTGTCGTGACTGTGTTATGTACTGTTGTTGTTGTTGTTGTGACTGTGTTATGTACTGTTGTTGTTGTTGTGACTGTGTTATGTACTGTTGTTGTTGTTGTGACTGTGTTATGTACTGTTGTTGTTGTTGTTGTGACTTATGTATTGTTGTTGTTGTTGTGACTGTGTTATGTACTGTTGTTGTTGTTGTTGTGACTTATGTATTGTTGTTGTTGTTGTGACTGTGTTATGTACTGTTGTTGTTGTTGTTGTGACTGTGTTATGTACTGTTGTTGTTGTTGTTGTGACTGTTATGTACTGTTGTTGTTGTTGTTGTGACTGTTATGTACTGTTGTTGTTGTGGATGTTCCCAGTTAAAAATACACAACCAATTATGAATATAACCTTTGTTTTGATATGAGTTTGTTATGAGATAAGACTGAGAGGCAAGAAATAGATCATTATAACTGGGAGACAATATGAAGGGTGTCGCTAAATGATGACTGTTAAGGCTTGTCTTGACCCTTTTCACACACCAGATTATCTCCTCCTTGGAAATACAGAAATAACACAGGATAAATCTGTTAAAAATGTTTGGTCAGGAAGGAGTGAACTGAGCGAGATGTCAGATATGTCAGATATCGACCACGATAACACCTCTTTGGGAAATGCTCAGCACTGAAACTTCCACCAGTCCGTGAAGCGTGTGAGATAACACACCTCAGGCGGCGTCAATGGTACGATATCTATCGGAAGATCTCTCAGTAATGGTATTTCCATTAACCCGTAAGAATTAACAGATATTTCTCCCGTGAGACAAATTAATATAGGCAACAAGAGCTGTACACAATTACTTACGGGTCGGACACCTTCCCAACTGATGCTTCCACACGACCTGCGTCACGGGGTCCGCCTCCCTGGCAGACTACAGCCCCAACACCTGTGTTGGAGGCAGGTGTTGTGCACTGTTAGGGGCCTTGAGGCAGGTGTTGTTGTTGTGCACTGTTAGGGACCTTGAGGCAGGTGTTGTTGTCGTGCACTGTTAGGGGCCTTGAGACAGGTGTTATTGTACTCTGTTAGGGCCTTGAGGCAGGTGTTGTTGTTGTGCACTGTTAGGGCATTGAGGCAGGTGTTGTCGTCGTGCACTGTTAGGGACCTTGAGGCAGGTGTTGTCGCGCACTGTTAGGGGCCTTGAGGCAGGTGTTGTTGTTGTGCACTGTGAGGGGCCTTGAGGCAGGTGTTGTTGTGCACTGTTAGGGGCCTTGAGGCAGGTGTTGTTGTGCACTGTTTGGGACCTTGAGGCAGGTGTTGTCGTGCACTGTTAGGGACCTTGAGGCAGGTGTTGTTGTGCACTGTTAGGGGCCTTGAGACAGGTGTTGTTGTTGTACACTGTTAGGGACCTTGAGGCAGGTGTTGTTGTTGTGCACTGTTAGGGCCTTGAGGCAGGTGTTGTTGTTGTGCACTGTTAGGGACCTTGAGACAGGTGTTGTTGTACACTGTTAGGGGCCTTGAGACAGGTGTTGTTGTACACTGTTAGGGACCTTGAGACAGGTGTTGTTGTACACTGTTAGGGACCTTGAGACAGGTGTTGTTGTACACTGTTAGGGGCCTTGAGACAGGTGTTGTTGTACACTGTTAGGGGCCTTGAGACAGGTGTTGTTGTACACTGTTAGGGGCCTTGAGGCAGGTGTTCTCGTGCACTGTTAGGGGCCTTGAGGCAGGTGTTGTTCTCGTGCACTGTTAGGGACCTTGAGACAGGTGTTGTTGTACACTGTTAGGGGCCTTGAGGCAGGTGTTGTCGTGCACTGTTCAACCCGTTCTCGCAAATTTAATAAGTCAATATTGACTTATTAAATATGTGCATTGGTGACATACTTAACATAATAATTTCTCTTGAAAAGCTTCATAGAAAACACCCACCTTACCTAACCTACTTAGTATGTTAAGATAAGCATCTTATTGCTTCGTAATTACAATTATTACCTAACCTATACCTATAATAGGATAAGTAACAATTGTAATTACGAAGCTATAAGATGCTTATTTTAACATACTAAGTAGGTTAGGTAATGTCGGTGTTTTCTATGAAGCTTTTCAAGGGAAACTATTATGTTTAGTATGTCACCTATGCACGCAACTAATAAGTCAATATTGACTTATTAAATTTGCGAGAACGGGTTGCACTGTTAGGGGCCTTGAGGCAGGTGTTGTTCTCGTGCACTGTTAGGGACCTTGAGGCAGGTGTTGTCGTGCACTGTTAGGGGCCTTGAGGCAGGTGTTGTTCTCGTGCACTGTTAGGGACCTTGAGGCAGGTGTTGTCGTGCTCTGTTAGGGGCCTTGAGGCAGGTGTTGTTCTCGTGCACTGTTAGGGACCTTGAGACAGATGTTGTTGTACACTGTTAGGGTCCTTGAGACAGGTGTTGTTGTACACTGTTAGGGGCCTTGAGGCAGGTGTTGTACACTGTTAGGGGCCTTGAGGCAGGTGTTGTTGTGCACTGTTAGGGGCCTTGAGGCAGGTGTTGTTCTCGTGCACTGTTAGGGACCTTGAGACAGGTGTTCTCGTGCACTGTTAGGCGCCTTGAGGCAGGTGTTCTCGTGCACTGTTAGGGGCCTTGAGGCAGGTGTTGTTCTCGTGCACTGTTAGGGGACCTTGAGACAGGTGTTGTTGTACACTGTTAGGGGCCTTGAGGCAGGTGTTGTCGTGCACTGTTAGGGACCTTGAGGCAGGTGTTGTCGTGCACTGTTAGGGACCTTGAGGCAGGTGTTGTCGTGCACTGTTAGGAGCCTTGAGGCAGGTGTTGTCGTGCACTGTTAGGGGCCTTGAGGCAGGTGTTGTTCTCGTGCACTGTTAGGGACCTTGAGGCAGGTGTTGTCGTGCTCTGTTAGGGGCCTTGAGGCAGGTGTTGTTCTCGTGCACTGTTAGGGACCTTGAGACAGATGTTGTTGTACACTGTTAGGGTCCTTGAGACAGGTGTTGTTGTACACTGTTAGGGGCCTTGAGGCAGGTGTTGTTGTACACTGTTAGGGGCCTTGAGGCAGGTGTTGTTGTGCACTGTTAGGGGCCTTGAGGCAGGTGTTGTTCTCGTGCACTGTTAGGGACCTTGAGACAGGTGTTCTCGTGCACTGTTAGGCGCCTTGAGGCAGGTGTTCTCGTGCACTGTTAGGGGCCTTGAGGCAGGTGTTGTTCTCGTGCACTGTTAGGGGACCTTGAGACAGGTGTTGTTGTACACTGTTAGGGGCCTTGAGGCAGGTGTTGTCGTGCACTGTTAGGGGCCTTGAGGCAGGTGTTGTTCTCGTGCACTGTTAGGGTCCTTGAGGCAGGTGTTGTTCTCGTGCACTGTTAGGGGCCTTGAGACAGGTGTTGTTGTACACTGTTAGGGGCCTTGAGACAGGTGTTGTTGTACACTGTTAGGGGCCTTGAGGCAGGTTTTGTTCTCGTGCACTGTTAGGGTCCTTGAGGCAGGTGTTGTCGAGCACTGTTAGGGGCCTTGAGGCAGGTGTTGTTCTCGTGCACTGTTAGGGACCTTGAGGCAGGTGTTGTCGTGCACTGTTAGGGTCCTTGAGGCAGGTGTTGTCGTGCACTGTTAGGGACCTTGAGGCAGGTGTTGTCGTGCACTGTTAGGGACCTTGAGACAGGTGTTAACTGTCTCAAAGCTCCTGTCTTGGAATAACTGAGCAGTGAGGTATGAGCGACGCTCCCACAATGTAACGCTCACAACTGTTAATGAAACATTTCACTCCTCATCAATATTTAGCAACTTGCTAAACTTACAGAACACCAAATAATATAACAATATAATATGGTGTTGGTCACCATATATTATGCTGGTTGTTCATGTGGTAAATATTGTTATTGTCTTAACACTGTGTTGTGTGGCCATGGTGCCAGCCCGGCCATGGTGCCAGCCCGGCCATGGTGCCAGCCCGGCCATGGTGCCAGCCCGGCCATGGTGCCAGCCCGGCCATGGTGCCAGCCCGGCCATGGTGCCAGCCCGGCCATGGTGCCAGCCCGGCCATGGTGCCAGCCCGGCCATGGTGCCAGCCCGGCCATGGTGCCAGCCCGGCCATGGTGCCAGCCCGGCCATGGTGCCAGCCCGGCCATGGTGCCAGCCCGGCCATGGTGCCAGCCCGGCCATGGTGCCAGCCCGGCCAAGGTGCCAGCCTGGCCATGGTGCCAGCCTGGCCATGGTGCCAGCCTGGCCATGGTGCCAGCCCGGCCATGGTGCCAGCCCGCCCATGGTGCCAGCCTAGCCATGGTGCCAGCCTGGCCATGGTGCCAGCCCGGCCATGGTGCCAGCCTGGCCATGGTGCCAGCCTGGCCATGGTGCCAGCCTGGCCATGGTGCCAGCCCGGCCATGGTGCCAGCCCGGCCATGGTGCCAGCCTGGCCATGGTGCCAGCCCGGCCATGGTGCCAGCCCGGCCATGGTGCCAGCCCGGCCATGGTGCCAGCCCGGCCATGGTGCCAGCCCGGCCATGGTGCCAGCCCGGCCATGGTGCCAGCCTGGCCATGGTGCCAGCCTGGCCATGGTGCCAGCCCGGCCATGGTGCCAGCCTGGCCATGGTGCCAGCCTGGCCATGGTGCCAGCCCGGCCATGGTGCCAGCCTGGCCATAGTGCCAGCCTGGCCATGGTGCCAGCCTGGCCATGGTGCCAGCCCGGCCATGGTGCCAGCCTGGCCATGGTGCCAGCCTGGCCATGGTGCCAGCCTGGCCATGGTGCCAGCCCGGCCATGGTGCCAGCCTGGCCATGGTGCCAGCCCGGCCATGGTGCCAGCCTGGCCATGGTGCCAGCCTAGCCATGGTGCCATCCCGGCCATGGTGTCCAGCCCGGCCATGGTGCCAGCCAAGCCATGGTGCCCAGCACCGGCCATGGTGCCCAGCCTGGCCATGGTGCCCAGCCCGGCCATGGTGCCAGCTCAGCCATGGTGCCAGCCCAGCCATGGTGCCAGCCCGGCCATGGTGCCAGCCCAGCCATGGTGCCAGCCCGGCCATGGTGCCCAGCCCAGCCATGGTGCTAGCCCAGCTATGGTGCCAGCCCAGCCATGGTGCCCAGCCCGGCCATGGTGCCAGCCCAGCCATGGTGCCCAGCCCGGCCATGGTGCCCAGCCCAGCCATGGTGCCCAGCCCGGCCATGGTGCCAGCTCAGCCATGGTGCCCAGCCCGGATATGGTGCCCAGCCTGGATATGGTGCCCAGCCCGGCCATGGTGCCCAGCCTGGCCATGGTGCCAGCTCAGCCATGGTGCCAGCCCGGCCATGGTGCCCAGCCCGGCCATGGTGCCAGCTCAGCCATGGTGCTAGCTCAGCCATGGTGCCAGCTCAGCCATGGTGCCAGCCCGGCCATGGTGCCAGCCCGGCCATGGTGCCCAGCCCAGCCATGGTGCCAGCCCGGCCATGGTGCCAGCCTGCCCATGGTGCCAGCTCAGCCATGGTGCCAGCCTGGCCATGGTGCCAGCCCGGCCATGGTGCCAGCCTGGCAATGGTGCCAGCCCGGCCATGGTGCCAGCCCGGCCATGGTGCCAGTCCGTCCATGGTGCCAGCCCGGCCATGGTGCCAGCCCGGCCATGGTGCCAGCCCGGCCATGGTGCCAGCCCGGCCATGGTGCCCAGCCCGGCCATGGTGCCCAGCCCGGCCATGGTGCCCAGCCCGGCCATGGTGCCCAGCCCGGCCATGGTGCCCAGCCCGGCCATGGTGCCCAGCCCAGCCATGGTGCCAGCCCGGCCATGGTGCCAGCCCGGCCATGGTGCCAGCCCGGCCATAGTGTCAGCCCGGCCATGGTGCCCAGCCCGGCCATGGTGCCCAGCCCGGCCATGGTGCCCAGCCCGGCCATGGTGCCCAGCCCAGCCATGGTGCCAGCCTGGCCATGGTGCCAGCTCGGTCATGGTGCCAGCCTGGCCATGGTGCCAGCTCGGTCATGGTGCCAGCCCGGCCATGGTGCCAGCCTGGCCATGGTGCCAGCCTGGCCATGGTGCCAGCCTGGCCATGGGGCCAGCCCGGCCATGGTGCCAGCCCGGCCATGGTGCCCAGGCTGGCCATGGTGCCCAGCCCAGCCATGGTGCCCAGGCTGGCCATGGTGCCCAGCCCAGCCATGGTGCCAGCCTGGCCATGGTGCCAGCTCGGTCATGGTGCCAGCCTGGCCATGGTGCCAGCTCGGTCATGGTGCCAGCCCGGCCATGGTGCCAGCCTGGCCATGGTGCCAGCCTGGCCATGGTGCCAGGCTGGCCATGGTGCCAGCCTGGCCATGGTGCCAGCCTGGCCATGGTGCCAGCCTGGCCATGGTGCCAGCCCGGCTATGGTGCCAGCCCGGCCATGGTGCCAGCCCGGCCATGGTGCCCAGGCCGGCCATGGTGCCCAGGCCGGCCATGGTGCCCAGCCCAGCCATGGTGCCAGCCCGGCCATGGTGCCCAGCGCGGCCATGATGCCCAGCCCGGCCATGGTGCCCAGCCCGGCCATGGTGCCAGCTCGGCCATGGTGCCCAGCCCAGCCATGGTGCCAGCCCGGCCATGGTTCCAGCCCGGCCATGGTGCCAGCTCAGTCATGGTGCCCAGCCCAGCCATGGTGCCAGCCCGGCCATGGTGCCAGCCCAGCCATGGGGCCAGCCCAGCCATGGGGCCAGCCCGGCCATGGTGCCAGCCCGGCCAGGTGCCCAGCCCGGCCATGGTGCCCAGCCCGGCCATGGTGCCCAGCCCGGCCATGGTGCCCAGCCCGGCCATGGTGCCCAGCCCGGCCATGGTGCCCAGCCCGGCCATGGTGCCCAGCCCGGCCATGGTGCCCGGCCCGGCCATGGTGCCCGGCCCAGCCATGGTGCCCAACCCAGCCATGGTGCCCAACCCAGCCATGGTGCCCAACCCAGCCATGGTGCCCAGCCCGGCCATGGTGCCCAACCCAGCCATGGTGCCCAGCCCGGCCATGGTGCCCAGCCCGGCCATGGTGCCCGGCCCGGCCATGGTGCCCGGCCCGGCCATGGTGCCCGGCCCAGCCATGGTGCCCAACCCAGCCATGGTGCCCAACCCAGCCATGGTGCCCAACCCAGCCATGGTGCCCAGCCCGGCCATGGTGCCCAGCCCGACCATGGTGCCAGCCCGGCCATGGTGCCCAGCCCGGCCATGGTGCCCAGCCCGGCCATGGTGCCCAGCCCGGCCATGGTGCCAGCCTGGCCATGGTTCCAGCCCAACGTCAAGAAATCTTGGCACTAAAGTGCCCTATCCTACCCTACCAGGGGACCTATAACTAGTAATTTTCTAGTACGACAATGTTTGGCCTGAGGGTCAAGGTATACGGCCAAATGCGTCGCTGTATTAGTAGGCCGGGTTGGCCATAGCTAGTTTAGAGCTGTCTCCATAAACTATGTCTAATTGCTCGTTAACCGGCCGCCATGCTGCCTGTTGTTAATGGGTAATACTATACACAGGACTTAACAACTGGTAACGTTATCTTCTTGAGGATATCTTTAAATTATTTCGTGGCTTAGCGTCCCCGTGGCCCGGCCCCTCTTTGTGACACACACCCAGTAAGCAGCCCAAAACATCTGTCTAACTCCCAGGTACCTGTGTACTGCTTCTCCTGCTGCTCTCTACTCTATTTCCTGTTCATCTTGTCCTCTCCAATACTTTGGCGAAACTGGCCGTACACTTAATGACAGACTTAAGGAACACAAAAGAAGTGTTAAGTCTGCAGACACAAACAATGATCTCTGCTGTCATGTTAGGGATTCTAATCATCCTATTGATTGGTCTTCTTCTAAAATAATGTCTCCTGCCTCTACTCTTCTCAGACGCCGTGTTGTTGCCTGGGCTGTGATACACAACCTACCCAACATGAACCCGAGTCGTGGCTGTGTTGCTGTGGACTCTTCCCTCTCACAGTACACACAACCTACCCAACATGAACCCGAGTCTTGGCTGTGTTGCTGTGGACTCTTCCCTCTCACAGTACACACAACCTACCCAACATGAACCCGAGTCCTGGCTGTGTTGCTGTGGACTCTTCCCTCTCACAGTACACACACTAATGTTTGAAACTTTCTAACAAACGTTACTTAACACAAGCCTACCCATCCTTTCTTCTCTTTTTTTTATCTTTTCTTTTTCTTACGTTCCTATTCTTATTCCTAATTTACACCGTTTATTATACCTTCCCTTCTGTACTTTTTGCCTTCATCTTATCTTCCTCTAAGATTTCCTCCTGCTCACCTCTCTCTTGCCTTACTTAATGCCCGTGCCTCCCTCGTCTCATCACAGTCGACCTGACAATGGTCCAGGACGGACCGAAACGTCTTCGTCACTTCATCTTCTGGTGTGTGTGGTTTGGTCAACATTTCTTCAGCCACGTTATTGTGACTCATCATCTGCACAACATTAGAGCAACTTTTGGGTTCTCTGAAGATCCTTTTCATATCATTTCACCCACAGTACATCAACAAATTTACTTATCTAGTTTTCCTGTACATTTTTAAGTAATATTTGAAAATCTTAAACAAACAAAAATATATTATTGGGTGGGCGCTTCTAGAGGTGAGACTTCACTCCTCCGACCACGATCAAACTGTAATACCATTATTGTCTTCAATATAAAGTGGTTACTGCTGGAGGTTTAGGCTCCATCTGGTTAACCTGAGATTCATATGACGGAACTCTGCTAGAAATGTTAAAGGGACCAAAATTGGATAACCAGTAATCTTGAAACAGACGTCAAAGTGTTGCACAGCGCTCACCAGGGCCAATGATTGTTTCTCTATCACTGAATAATTCTGTTGAGAATCACGTACGTTCTTGGAATAATAAGCCACAGGTTGTTCTATCCCTTCAGCATCATGCTGGGACAACACTGCCTCTATGCCGTAATCTGAAGTATCGACTGTTAATATAGATCTGTCATGGAAATTAAGGGACATGAGAATGGGAGATGATGTCACTATGGCTTTTAGGCTCTCAAAAGCTATCTGACAGTCCTTGGTCAACATGAACTTTGCTCTCTTCTTCAGGAGATTTGTCAAAGGTGTTGCTATTTTCGATTAGATAGGAACGAACTTACGGTAGAATCCGGCCACACCCGGGACCCGCAGGACCACTTTACGTGTTGAAGGTGTCGGGTACTGAACGACGGCTTCTATGTTGCTGTTCTTAGGGGCGATACATCCTGCACCAACCACATGTCCTAAAAGTATAACAGAGGTCTTAACAAATTCCGATTTATGCAGATTGACTACCATCCGAGCTTGTTGAATAGCCAAAAAGAATGCTTCCTTATGACGCATATGATCTTCCCAATTTGAGTTGTAGGTCAATACATCATCATTGTAGACCATAGCATTCTCTTCGTCGTGTAGTACTATACTCATCAGTCACTGAAATATAGAGGCGGCATTTGTCATTCCAAACGGCATCACTTGTCATTCAAAAAAGACCATCAGGAGTCACAAAAGCAGAAATAAATTTGGCGCGCTCTGTCAGAGTTACATGCCAACAGGCCTTGAAGAGGTTGAACTTGGTGAGGTTGGTGGCCTTACCGGTGGTATCAATACATTCTTCTATCCTGGGGAGGGATATGTATCAACTACTGTCACCTTGTTAACCTGTTTGTAATCTATGCATAATCTATGCTCATTAAAAGACTTGGGTACTAGTCTACTAGTACCCAAGTCTGACTAGTTCAAGTGCCAGTACGACTAGTTCAAGACGTGCTTCATGATCGTGCTTCAAGATGGACGCCAGACATGGAGCATCTCTGAAAATAAACTTATAATGCTGAATTAACTCTACTAAGGATTTCTGTTGCTCCTCAGGCACGTGAGTTTACTTAGTAGTTAAGTTCAGTAGTCTCTCTGAATTCGTTGTTACTTGCTTACCAACGTTCTCCATAACCTCTTGGTGTGGTTCCTTGAGTGACGCCCAGTGACCACCATCGTCACTGACCTTGTCCCGACCTTGGTACAGCTTCACAATGTTCATCTGTACCAACATCTGCTTCTTTTACCAGTCTGGAGTGTTAATGATATAGTTAGTAGCATTGACCTTCTGGAGAACAGGTAAGGACCAATAATTTGGTACCAAAGCTTCTTGTTAACATTAGAGAACATACCAGTACTTGGTCTCCTACCTGAACTTCCCTGGGTGTTGCTTTGCTCTCTTATCTCTTCTTGCCAGTTACCTGTTACTTGCCAACAGGTTCTCTTTGGCTAGTTCCCATGCAGCGAACAACATGAGTCAAGAGAGTTAGATGGAGTACTGTCTGCAACCTGAGGGCTTGGTGGAGGGTTAAACAGGTCATCCAATCAAACCGAGTCTTTACCTGGGATCTGGTTTGTACTGCTACTACTGGCCTTAACACGTCTTCTACAGGATCTCAAACAACTGTGGGATAGTTACTGTCCAAACCCAAAGTTAAGTCACTGGCCAGTATTACCTCTATCCCTTCAAGAGGAAGATGGTCTACTGCCAATGTACACCTGCCATTGAAATATGGTGATTCCAAATGAACCTCTACTAAAGGGGCAACTTACAAAGTAGAGGGAACCCCCACTTAATATGACTCTTTGCTTCTCTTCAGTAGGCACTTCCTTGGGTAACGAGCTCTTCCAAATCTGAGATTGGGTTGCTCCAATATCTCTGAGTACCACTACTGACCTGCCACACTGGTCACTCCAAACATACCCTTGCGAAGTGTTTGGGGCAAACAATCCTGGTTTCTCCCTTCTACCTGTCCATAGGGAGCGGGTTTCCGCTGTTGGTGTCACACAACTGACCACCATAACCTTCCAATGCGGGTCATTACCTGCCCTTCTCTTACACTTAGCAGATACGTGTCCAGCTTCTAATGTCTTGGACTTATTCGTCTTGGACTACCTGGGGTTGTCTTCACGGCACCGTGGGGGATGACTCTCTCCTCCTGCTTATACTTGGTAAAAGGTTTTAAGTAGGTCGTGGAACATATATTGTAGAGGGTCTATGGGTAACAATGTATTCTTCAGCCATGGTGGCCGTAGCACACACAGTCTTGCTGAACTTGCTGTTCCTCCAAGTACGTTATCAGATCACCTGATAGACACTCCTGGAAATCTTCCAACAAGACAAGTTGTTCCAGTTGCTCCGTAGTCTCCACCTTCCGAGACGTGCACCATTCGTATAATAACCGCACCTTAATGCACGCGAACTCCGTAAAAGTGTACTCTGTTGTTTTCTTAAGGTTACGAAACTTCTGCCTAAATGGCTCAGGCACCAACTAACTGGTAAGCCATCATCACCACCTTGACGGCATCATAGTCACCTGCGTCACTTACTGACAGTGTGAAGTGCACTGTTTGGGGCCTTCCCAGTCAGCACTGATTGAATCATAATAGCCCAATTGTTCCGCAGCCAGGCCAATGATACAGCTATTTTCTCGAAGGCCGCAAAGAACTTGGACACCTTCTTCTCATTGAATTAGGGACCATTGTTATATTCCGCACTGGATCGAAACCACTGGTGTCCTCTCTACCACCTGATCTTAGCACTTCCAATTCGTGCTGCCTTTCTCTTTCTTTCCTTTCTCTCTCTCTTTTCTTTCCTTTCTCTCTCCATTTCCCTTTCTAGCTCAAATTTTTCCAACTCAATTTCACGTGTTATTACTATTTCCTTCTCTTTCTCTCCTACCTTGTCTTTCTTCCTTTCTTCTCCATCTCGCACCTTTTCTTCTCTTTCTCGCTCATTTTCTTCTCTCTCTAGTTCTATCTTTTTCCATTCGACATCACGATTTATTTCTAATTCTCATATTTTCACTGTCAATATGCTCACTCTCAGGTCACCTTGGTCACTTTCACCTTCACTTCCCTGGTCTTCCTCGTCAGTGGAGTCCATGACACTCGCTACTTTACTACAGACTACACTTACCTGTTTGTCGTCTGGTCTCAAGTGCCGTCAACAGATGGCGATAACATCGCCACACCTCCCCTACTAAAATAATTTGGGTCGAGTGCGCTCAACAGATGGCGTCGACATCGTCACAATCGACGTAAAAATTACACAGCGGAAAGAATAACGTCTTTATAAACTTTACTTTCAATAGAAAGCGTAATTTAATAGCTGTTGTTATGGTTCCTGGCGAGAGCGGCTGCAATATGCAGCAACACATTACCAAACATTTCAACAATGAGCAGGAAAAGTGGGCAACACACTAACTTGCACTTGCAACACAGGTGCCTTAGACCAGTGGTGGAGTATATCACCAGCAGGTACGTGTATCAGGGTGGTGGTCCAGTGGTGGAGTATATCACCAGCAGGTACCTGTATCATGGTGGTGGACCAGTGGTGGGGTATATCACCAGCAGGTACCTGTATCATGGTGGTGGTGGTCCAGTGGTGGGGTATATCACCAGCAGGTACGTGTATCAGGGTGGTGGTCCAGTGGTGGGGTATATCACCAGCAGGTACCTGTATCATGGTGGTGGACAAGTGGTGCAGTATATCACCAGCAGGTACGTGTATTAGGGTGGTGGTCCAGTGGTGGGGTATATCACCAGCAGGTACGTGTATCAGGGTGGTGGTCCAGTGGTGGGGTATATCACCAGCAGGTACGTGTATCAGGGTGGTGGTCCAGTGGTGGGGTATATCACCAGCAGGTACGTGTATCAGGGTGGTGGTCCAGTGGTGGAGTATATCACCAGCAGGTACGTGTATCAGGGTGGTGGACCAGTGGTGGGGTATATCACCAGCAGGTACCTGTATCAGGGTGGTGGACCAGTGGTGGGGTATATCACCAGCAGGTACGTGTATCAGGGTGGTGGACCAGTGGTGGGGTATATCACCAGCAGGTACGTGTATCAGGGTGGTGGTCCAGTTGTGGGGTATATCACCAGCAGGTACGTGTATCAGGGTGGTGGTCCAGTGGTGGGGTATATCACCAGCAGGTACGTGTATCAAGGTGGTGGTCCAGTGGTGGAGTATATCACCAGCAGGTACGTGTATCAGGGTGGTGGTCCAGTGGTGGGGTATATCACCAGCAGGTACGTGTATCAGGGTGGTGGTCCAGTGGTGGAGTATATCACCAGCAGGTACGTGTATCAGGGTGGTGGTCCAGTGGTGGGGTATATCACCAGCAGGTACGTGTATCAGGGTGGTGGTCCAGTGGTGGGGTATATCACCAGCAGGTACGTGTATCAGGGTGGTGGTCCAGTGGTGGAGTATATCACCAGCAGGTACGTGTATCAGGGTGGTGGTCCAGTGGTGGGGTATATCACCAGCAGGTACGTGTATCAGGGTGGTGGTCCAGTGGTGGGGTATATCACCAGCAGGTACCTGTATCATGGTGGTGGACAAGTGGTGCAGTATATCACCAGCAGGTACGTGTATCAGGGTGGTGGTCCAGTGGTGGGGTATATCACCAGCAGGTACGTGTATCAGGGTGGTGGTCCAGTGGTGGGGTATATCACCAGCAGGTATGTGTATCAGGGTGGTGGTCCAGTGGTGGGGTATATCACCAGCAGGTACGTGTATCAGGGTGGTGGTCCAGTGGTGGAGTATATCACCAGCAGGTACGTGTATCAGGGTGGTGGTCCAGTGGTGGGGTATATCACCAGCAGGTACGTGTATCAGGGTGGTGGTCCAGTGGTGGGGTATATCACCAGCAGGTACCTGTATCATGGTGGTGGACAAGTGGTGCAGTATATCACCAGCAGGTACGTGTATCAGGGTGGTGGTCCAGTGGTGGGGTATATCACCAGCAGGTACGTGTATCAGGGTGGTGGTCCAGTGGTGGGGTATATCACCAGCAGGTACGTGTATCAGGGTGGTGGTCCAGTGGTGGGGTATATCACCAGCAGGTACGTGTATCAGGGTGGTGGTCCAGTGGTGGAGTATATCACCAGCAGGTACGTGTATCAGGGTGGTGGTCCAGTGGTGGGGTATATCACCAGCAGGTGCGTGTATCAGGGTGGTGGTCCAGTGGTGGGGTATATAACCAGCAGGTACCTGTATCATGGTGGTGGACAAGTGGTTCAGTATATCACCAGCAGGTACGTGTATCAGGGTGGTGGTCCAGTGGTGGGGTATATCACCAGCAGGTACGTGTATCAGGGTGGTGGTCCAGTGGTGGGGTATATCACTAGCAGGTTCGTGTATCAGGGTGGTGGACCAGTGGTGGGGTATATCACTAGCAGGTTCGTGTATCAGGGTGGTGGACCAGTGGTGGAGTATATCACCAGCAGGTACGTGTATCAGGGTGGTGGACCAGTGGTGGGGTATATCACTAGCAGGTTCGTGTATCAGGGTGGTGGACCAGTGGTGGAGTATATCACCAGCAGGTACGTGTATCAGGGTGGTGGACCAGTGGTGGAGTATATCACCAGCAGGTACGTGTATCAGGGTGGTGGTGGACCAGTGGTGGAGTATATCACCAGCAGGTACCTGTATCATGGTGGTGGTGGACCAGTGGTGCAGTATATCACCAGCAGGTTCCTGTATCATGGTGGTGGTGGACCAGTGGTGCAGTATATCACCCCAGGTACCTGTATCATGATGGTGGTGGGCCAGTGGTGCAGTATATCACCAGCAGGTACCTGTATCATGGTGGTGGTGGACCAGTGGTGCAGTATATCACCAGCAGGTACCTGTATCATGGTGGTGGACCAGTGGTGGAGAATATCACCAGCAGGTACCTGTATCATGGTTGTGGTGGACCAGTGGTGGAGTATATCACCAGCAGGTTCCTGTATCATGGTGGTGGTGGACCAGTGGTGCAGTATATCACCCCAGGTACCTGTATCATGATGGTGGTGGACCAGTGGTGCAGTATATCACCAGCAGGTACCTGTATCATGGTGGTGGTGGACCAGTGGTGGAGAATATCACCAGCAGGTACCTGTATCATGGTGGTGGACCAGTGGTGGAGTATATCACCAGCAGGTACCTGCATCATGGTGGTGGTGGACCAGTGGTGCAGTATGTCACCAGCAGGTACCTGTATCATGGTGGTGGAACAGTGGTGGAGTATATCACCAGCAGGTACCTGTATCATGGTGGTGGTGGACCAGTGGTGGAGTATATAGCCCCGGTACCTGTATCATGGTGGTGGAGTATATCACCAGCAGGTACCTGTATCATGGTGGTTGACCAGTGGTGGAGTATATCACCAGCAGGTACCTGTATCATGGTGGTGGACCAGTGGTGGAGTATATCACCAGCTGGTACCTGTATGATGTTTTTTTTTTTTTTTTTTTTTTTTTATTATTTTCTACCACAGACGTGGCCACACATTTACAATGCTAACCAGCATATATACATTTTCTTCTGTCCTCCATGGACAGGGTTAGAGAAGTGTTAAACATACAGTTCAAGGGTTTATTGAACACTCAACCACAGAAGGTGATTCGGTGCTTTTAAAATGCTAAGCTAACCTACATACGTAAATACAAAGATACACAGATTTACGTACGCCCTACATAAAGTATTAGATGTGTCTTTTACATAGTGTCATTAATGTACATTCACAAAGGTGAAATGTAATTCTGATCAGCTTCCATATATGCTTTATACCCATACATATACATACACACACACACATACACATACATATATACACACATACATGCATTCACATACATTTGTCTCATTTACCCTGACAGGGTGAGGTAGCTGATAAAGAAACTAGTGTGCAATTAAGCACTTAATCACTGAAGGTGATGAAGGTGCTTTTACAAGCTCAGGTTATATAGTTACATCACATACATACATTGTATGATTGATACATTACATGGTCAATTTTGGATACAAGTCCAATATATCATCAAGTGTTCCAGTACTCATATAGTAACTACAGAGTTCAGCATACCTTAGCCCAGGAGGGCGAAAGTCAGTCAGTATGGGACATTCTACAATATAATGTTCAAGAGAGTGCATGTTTTCTCTTTCACAAAGTTGACACATTGTGTACTCGACATTTGGGTTTTGAGAAAGCTGCCAGATACGTCTATATCCCAGGCGTATTCTGGCCACTATAACATCACATTGCCGGGTTCTTGTTCTATTAGTCCCATATGTGAATGTCTCCTCACGATATCTATCATAATATTTAATGCTACAACTTTCAGGTCTTTGAGAATTTGTTAGGTCGGTGAGATTTTCATTAGATATTTGTTTAAGTATTCTCTTTGTCACTGCTAATGAAACACCCATATCAATTTCTACCACTGGTTTTCTGCAAGCTGACTTAGCAAGCATATCAACAGTGTCATGCCTTGAGATGCCAACATGTGATGGTATCCATAGGAATTTAATCTCAAATCTGTTTTCTTTGGCAGCTAAAACATTCATTCGAATATCACTGACTATTTTCTGGGTGTCACTACTATGTGCGTTCAATGCCAGGAGTGCACTCTGCGAGTCACAGTATATAAGTCCACTGCCTTTGTCTTTTAAAAATTCAGTGGCAAGGTATATGCCTGCAAGTTCGGTTTGAGTTGTACTTGCCCAGTCATTGACGCGCTTCATTGCTGTATGTACGAGAGAAGATTGTTCAAATATGTTACATGCACATCCGGTACATCGTCCACCTTCTTCTACAGAGCCGTCGGTATAGCACTGATAAACATCGTTACCCATACTCTGAGTACTTTCAGTGATGCTTTTCAGTGTTAACTGTTTTAACAATGTAGTGTGCACACTATCTTTCTTGGGCGCATTTACAAAATCAACTGATAGATCCCAGTTATCCCATGGAGTAATTGGCTGATTAATCATTAGTCGAGTTGGGTACATATTTAATATTTTGATGGAGTTGGCTACCTTGTAGAACCAATATACATAATCAGATTTCGTTCTTCTTCTATAGACCTCAGGTGAGTGTAGCATATTAGAAAGTTTAGCTTGAAACTTCATGTGTTGTCTAGATCTACTCAATGCCTTCACGCCGAAAACTGTGCTAATAGACAAGATTCTCTCACTTATGGTAGGTAATTTTAACTCTGCTCTCATGTTAACTATTCTCGTGGACTTTGGAGCCCCAAGGATGAGACGCATAGCTTCATTTTGCAAGGTTTCAAGAGATTTCAGCTCTTTGTCAGTATACAGTGTGAGATGTAGAGCATTGTAGTCAATCACAGAGCGTATAAATGATACATAAAACATTCTAGCAAGTCTCACGTTAAGCCCATGATTGACACCAACAAGGACCCGCAAGGGCTTTAATCTCTCCCAAAGTCTCCTCTTGAGAGAAGAAAGGTACCCAGGGTCGTTAATGGGGACACCAAGGTATCTGTAAGACTCGCAGTTCTCAAGTGCTCGCCCATCTATATGATAATTGGGTGGTGGAATACCACATGGAATGAGGGCACGAGTTTTCTGTACAGAGATAAGGAGGCCACATTCCTCAGCTCTAGTAGCAAAAGCGTCGAGCAGAACTTGCATTCTAGGCTCGGTGGCAGCCTGTAAACATATATCATCAGCATAACAAATGACAGTGTCTTCATTATTAGTTGGAAGATCTTTAATAAGTTTATGCATCAGAACGTTGAACAATAAGGGACTGAGGACCCCTCCTTGTGGAGTTCCCAGTTCAAAGTGTTTGCTCTCTGTGCTTTTAACACCATTAAACAAAACATATGCTGTTCGATTAGACAAATAGCCCTTTATCCATTTCAGTAATTTTCCTTGTATTCCCAGCTCGGCAAGCTGTTCCAGTATGATTTCTCTGTTTGCTGTATCAAAAGCTGCTGCTAGGTCGATGAAGACTGTTTGGGGGGAAGCTTCAATATGTGCGAAGTACTCAGCAAAACAGTGTTGTGTACTGAGCCCAGGCATAAATCCAAACAGTTGGGGTGACAGGTGCCCCTGTATACGATACATGAGTCGGTTAAGAACAATACGTTCAAGCACTTTACAAACACACGATGTTAAAGATATGGGTCTATAATTATCTGAGTGTGGTTTGGGGATGGGAACAATGACACTCTTTGTCCAAGCATCAGGTAATACTCCTTCACGTAAACTCATTCTGTACAACACTAATAGTGGATTACCTGGTACGTGTGAGACTAATCTCAGTAGACTGTAAGTAATACCATCCTCTCCAGGAGCAGTTGATTTTCCCATCTTTAGTGCATGATTTAATTCCCATTCAGTTACATCATTAAGGTCCGACACGTCGATAGCTGTACAGGCAAGATTGATGGTTCGTTGTCTGTTGGGGCGTGTGTCATCAAGTTTGTGCTGTATGTTAATTGGGAGTGAGTCGTAGCTCGATGTTAGTGCCCATTGATCAAGGAGGATGTTTGCTTGTTCTAGTGGGCTGTGGTGCAGCGGTTTGGTTGGGCTGCTTCTAGAGATTTTTCGTATCTTTTCCCAAACTTCAACAAGTGTTGTTTGCTCATTTATACTTTGTAGGAACTCTTCCCAATGTTTATTACGTATGACGTTGCTCATGTCTCTCACCTCTCTATTTGCAACTAGAAATGCATGCAGGTCACCTTGTGCTTTGGTTCGTTTGTACGTATCTCCAAGTTGCTTTACTCGTTCATGTTCTTTAACAAATACGGGGTCAAGGACCCACTTGGGTGGTGGCAGGTGTTGCCCACTTCTGCTAGGCTTACGACCTGTTCCCCAACACACCCATGTGTCGTAGTAGGTAGTAATCGTATCAACGAGATCTCTGGAGAAGGCTTGTACATTCGTTATTGTGTAATCTTGATACCATTTTGATATACAATTAATAAAGTGGTCATGCAAGCCATATGGAATATTCATTTTCCGTCTCTGATGTCTATTAGGTACATCACACTGTACCTCATAGGAAGCAGAAACTGCATAGTGATCACTAACTAAGTGATTTACCAACGAACATTCCATCCTATCTTGCACAAGGTTTCTACCCATTACATAATCAAGTCTGCCTCCCAATAAATGAGTTTGGGTATCCGTAGTATACACGGTTAATCTGTTGTCATAAACATATTTGATAAATTTGCATCCATTATCGTTGTTAGTACTGTCTCCCAGCGTAATATGTCTAGCATTAAAATCTCCCATGTATATTGTCCCATGATTGTCTAGATCTGGGAACAATGTTACATTGAGTTTCTGGCTTCTGGCATATACGTTGAGGAATGAAAAGTGGCCTGCTGTAGTTTGTACATGAAAGTGATGGTACTGTGTGTGTACATTGTGTGACGTGCTCACAAGAATGTGCGGTAAATCACTTCTGACGTAAGTTAATAGGCCTGTGGCGTTACTGTTATTATAGGATGCATACCCTCTGATCTTTGGTGGGGTTTTGTTTATCATGTTGGACGTGTAGGGCTCCTGTAAAGCAATTATATCTATGTTGTTACAGGTAACATATGCAATTAGGTCATTCAGTCTTTTGTTGATGCTACGAATGTTCCAACTGAGAAACCTAATGGTCCTTGTGTCAACAGCAGCCATCGTCTTGGTGTTGTTCCTCCCTGGGACTGGTGGTCCCATTGTTGTCCTCGTCCCACTTACACAATGCGTCAATAAGTGACTCTACGACGTAAAGAGCCACACCAACCTGGCGTTTGGTGTCGTCAGGAACATCTGGTGACATCATTAGATTCTTGATCACTGAGGAACTCGGGATGGTCCGCGAGTGAATGCTCTCTGTAAGTCGTATGGCATAATTACTGTCACGCAGAATATTATCCTTTTCATTCTCGTACTTGGCTTGAGCGCGTTCCTTAAGGTCATGAATCATTTTAAAATATTCTGATGCAGGTCGATTTCCTTTTTCAGTTAATGTTTCTGTGTCACTATCACTGTTGTCATCCCTGAGTTGACTGACGACGTCGCTGCCACCGCCGCTGCTGCTGCTGCTGCTGCTGCTGCTGCTACTGCTGCTGCTGCTGCCGCTGCTGCCGCCGCTGCCGCCGCCGCCGCCGCCGCCGCCGCCGCCGCCGCTGCTGCTGCTGCTGCTGCTGCTGCTGCTGCCGCCGCCGCCGCCGCCGCCGCCGCCGCCGCCGCCGCTGCTGCTGCCGCCGCCGCCGCCGCCACCACCACCACAGGAACCTTTACCAGCGCGGGCCACGGCTGTGACACAGCTGCATAGAGGCTGCTGTATCTCTTGTGAAGGAGCCTGACGTAGCGCCTGTATAATTTCAGTCAGTTCAGCTACCTGTGCTTGCAAGGTTGCCAACTGTTCTTTAACTGTTGTATCAGGCTGTTGTGTGTTGTCAGGGGCGTTGCTGGTACTGTCACCACTATCGGATGGGTCAACAGTATTAGAGCCGGCATCAGTAGACACTTGTTGTGTCTCGGGCACTTGCCTCCTTGTGCCAAGGGAGGCTGGCCGTTTGGTACAATCTGAGTGCCAGATGGTGACTCCCTCCATACCACATCTGAAACACTTCAGCGGCGGTTTAGACGGAGCCACAGATTCAGGATGTTGCCCTGCTTCTGTTGCAGTGTTCTGTTGCTCCTGTTCCTGCTTTCTTTGGTCTCTGGTCTTCTTATACTGACAGTTCTTCAGTGGATGAGGACCGGAACAGAGAGCACACTTGGGTGTGGGGCACCGGCAGTGCTTAGCTATGTGGCCACTGCCACAGCACTCGTAACACTCCACAGGGTTCGGCTCCCAAACCCTGAACGTGCTGGGGCGCGCATACAACCCACCAAACCAATACTGGTCAGGTGGTGGGTCAGGCTTTTTCCAGACTATGATTATTTGATCAGTAGGCTTACCATTCATGGTCAATCTTCGTGCTCTGTGTACCCCGTCTAATTCATAGGCCCACTCTAGTGGATACTTGTGACTGTACTTGTAGACTAGGTATTCATCCATCTTCTTGTTCCGTGTTGCTTTACATCACCTATTTTCCCTTGTAGAAGAGCCTCCACAACCTGCTGCTTCTGTCTTGAAACATACACATATGGAGAGTTGACATGTGGACGAAGCACGCCTGCAGAGCCAGGTGGGTACACCACGCTCAGTTTCTTACTCCACACAATCCTGTCCGCCACACTCGTGCCTTTAGGGAAGGTCAGACGTGTGTACTCGCTCCTTGGTGCTATCGGACGCCTTCAACCCCTGTTGTTCACCAGGCTTCTGTTTCCCTTGTTTCCTTCTCTGGCTCTTACTTAGCACCTCCACAAACCCATCATTGGGTGGTGGGGTGACAGTGTCACTGGTCAAGGTAGGGAAGAGCCCTGAGGGTCCAGCAGCTACCTCCTCCATACCTGCTTCTTCACGCGGCATTAATTGTTGCTCTAACCTCGTCCGATACCTGGTTAATACCATTTATAACCATGTGCTGATGAATAACATGACAAATGGCAGGGCCAGCAGCAAGCCTTACCAGTCATCAGCGCCAAAAGTCATAAACCTGCTCTGAGGGGTAGAGCACTCTCAGTGGGTTTGAGAGTGCTCAGACCACTTGGATAAACACTTGGATATTCCACTTGGTTGGTTGGGACTCGCAGAGGGCAGCCCTCAGTGACTTATTCTCCTATGTGTGGACAGAATGTCCCCTAAGACAGCCTAACCCTGCTACAAGGGTGAACAGATGCCCAAGTCAAGTGGCCCCCCAGATTTTACAGGTAACCGCATGGGCCACTGGACCGTTCCACTTGACCTGTTGAAATGGCGAAATGAGAAGAATAAGAGAAAGTGGGGAAGATAAGTCTTATAACTAGGAGTGTACAGGTGCTCTGTACAAAGCTGGCATCATTGTAGTGTTGGCGGGTGTCAACCTCCCGCCAGGGAAGGGATAGGGGGGACCGTTGGGTCAGCGCTCTAACCGCAAGGGTCAGAGGTCCGTGGGGGACAGATTACGATCCCACAACTCTCCTTGCTGTTTGTTGCCTGACGCTGTAGATGCCCTGTGGTTCTTGCTAGAGTCTTACAGTGAGTCCCAGGTACACTGTACAGGTGATGCTGTGTTATTAGCACCAGCAATGCTGCATCAAACTAATGTTTGGTAGGCTGCCCCTAAGGGAGCGGAGGGGGCAGGCTGGCCTGCCTTCGACCTCAGGCGCCACTCACTAGTTCACTCTAGGGTTCCCTTGATACTAGTGACTTATGCAACAGTGTTGAAACACTTAGCAGCACAGTAGTATTGTGACGATACCGCCCTGGCTATCACAGCACAAGGTTGGGGGCGAGGGACTTGACCCAAAGAGGGAGAAAATCCTTTACATGCTGTTTTCCTACTATGGGTACATTTGATTGTGTTTTGTACTCTGTATTATGTTTAAGGTCCTCATTTTTACCGTACCTGAGTACCTGGAATTTATCACTGTTAAACATCATGTTATTTTCTGATGCCCAGTCGAAAACTTTATTAATATCAGCTTGAAGTGTCTTCAGCCGAGATAATTTTCATGCTGATTTTTGAGTCATCTGCAAAGGATGATACGAAGCTGTGACATGTGTTTTTGTCTATATCTGATATGAGAATAAGGAAAAGCAGCGGTGCAAGGACTGTACCCTGAGGTACAGAGCTTTTCACTGCCCTTAGACTAGATTTTATATGGTTGACCAGTGGTGGTGGACCAGTGGTGGAGTATATCACCAGCAGGTACCTGTATCATGGTGGTGGACCAGTGGTGGAGTATATCACCAGCAGGTACCTGTATCATGGTGGTGGACCAGTGGTGGAGTATATCACCAGCAGGTACCTGTATCATGGTGGTGGTGGACCAGTGGTGCAGTATATCACCAACAGGTACCTGTATCATGGTGGTGGACCAGTGGTGAAGTATATCACCAGCAGGTACCTGTATCATGGTGGTGGACCAGTGGTGCAGTATATCACCCCAGGTACCTGTATCATGATGGTGGTGGACCAGTGGTGGAGAATATCACCAGCAGGTACCTGTATCATGGTGGTGGACCAGTGGTGGAGTATATCACCAGCAGGTACCTGTATCATGGTTGTGGTGGACCAGTGGTGGAGTATATCACCAGCTGGTACCTGTATCATGGTGGTGGTGGACCAGTGGTGGAGTATATCACCAGCTGGTACCTGTATCATGGTGGTGGTGGACCAGTGGTGGAGTATATCATCAGCAGGTACCTGTATCGTGGTGGAGGACCAGTGGTGCAGTATATCACCAGCTGGTACCTGTATCATGGTGGTGGACCAGTGGTGGAGTATATCACCAGCAGGTACCTGTATCATGGTGGTGGTGGACCAGTGGTGGAGTATATCACCAGCAGGTATCTGTATCATGGTGGTGGTGGA
Organism: Procambarus clarkii; assembly: GCF_020424385.1. NCBI lineage: Eukaryota > Metazoa > Arthropoda > Malacostraca > Decapoda > Cambaridae > Procambarus > Procambarus clarkii. Next base: position 24,936 of record NW_025555273.1, on the reverse strand, counting down.
CCAGTGGTGGAGTATATCACCAGCAGGTACCTGTATCATGGTGGTGGTGGACCAGTGGTGGAGTATATCACCAGCAGGTTCCTGTATCATGGTGGTGGACCAGTGGTGGAGTATATCACCAGCAGGTTCCTGTATCATGGTGGTGGACCAGTGGTGGAGTATATCACCAGCTGGTACCTGTATCATGGTGGTGGTGGACCAGTGGTGGAATATATCTCCAGCAGGTTCCTGTATCATGGTGGTGGACCAGTGGTGGAGTATATCACCAGCAGGTACCGGTATCATGGTAGTGGTGGACCAGTGGTGGAGTATATCACCAGCAGGTACCTGCATCATGGTGGTGGTGGACCAGTGGTGGTGTATATCATCAGCAGGTACCTGCATCATGGTGGTGGTGGACCAGTGGTGGAGTATATCACCAGCAGGTACCTGTATCATGGTGGTGGTGGACCAGTGGTGGAGTATATCACCAGCAGGTACCTGTATCATGTTGGTGGTGGACCAGTGGTGCAGTATATCACCAGCAGGTACCTGTATCATGGTGGTGGACCAGTGGTGGAGTATATCACCAGCAGGTACCTGTATCATGGTGGTGGTGGACCAGTGGTGCAGTATATCACCAACAGGTACCTGTATCATGGTGGTGGACCAGTGGTGAAGTATATCACCAGCAGGTACCTGTATCATGGTGGTGGACCAGTGGTGCAGTATATCACCCCAGGTACCTGTATCATGATGGTGGTGGACCAGTGGTGGAGAATATCACCAGCAGGTACCTGTATCATGGTGGTGGACCAGTGGTGGAGTATATCACCAGCAGGTACCTGTATCATGGTTGTGGTGGACCAGTGGTGGAGTATATCACCAGCTGGTACCTGTATCATGGTGGTGGTGGACCAGTGGTGGAGTATATCACCAGCTGGTACCTGTATCATGGTGGTGGTGGACCAGTGGTGGAGTATATCATCAGCAGGTACCTGTATCGTGGTGGAGGACCAGTGGTGCAGTATATCACCAGCTGGTACCTGTATCATGGTGGTGGACCAGTGGTGGAGTATATCACCAGCAGGTACCTGTATCATGGTGGTGGTGGACCAGTGGTGGAGTATATCACCAGCAGGTATCTGTATCATGGTGGTGGTGGACCAGTGGTGGAGTATATCACCAGCAGGTTCCTGTATCATGGTGGTGGACCAGTGGTGGAGTATATCACCAGCAGGTTCCTGTATCATGGTGGTGGACCAGTGGTGGAGTATATCACCAGCTGGTACCTGTATCATGGTGGTGGTGGACCAGTGGTGGAATATATCTCCAGCAGGTTCCTGTATCATGGTGGTGGACCAGTGGTGGAGTATATCACCAGCAGGTACCGGTATCATGGTAGTGGTGGACCAGTGGTGGAGTATATCACCAGCAGGTACCTGCATCATGGTGGTGGTGGACCAGTGGTGGTGTATATCATCAGCAGGTACCTGCATCATGGTGGTGGTGGACCAGTGGTGGAGTATATCACCAGCAGGTACCTGTATCATGGTGGTGGTGGACCAGTGGTGGAGTATATCACCAGCAGGTACCTGTATCATGTTGGTGGTGGACCAGTGGTGCAGTATATCACCAGCAGGTTCCTGTATCATGGTGGTGGAACAGTGGTGGAGTATATCACCAGCAGGTACCTGTATCATGGTGGTGGTGGACCAGTGGTGCAGTATATCACCAGCAGGTACCTGCATCATGGTGGTGGTGGACCAGTGGTGGAGTATATCACCAGCAAGTACCTGTATCATGGTGGTGGTGGACCAGTGGTGGAGTATATCACCAGCAGGTACCTGTATCATGGTGGTGGTGGACCAGTGGTGCAGTATATCACCAGCATGTACCTGTATCATGGTGGTGGACCAGTGGTGGAGTATATCACCAGCAGGTACCTGTATCATGGTGGTGGACCAGTGGTGGAGTATATCACCAGCAGGTACCTGTATCATGGTGGTGGTGGACCAGTGGTGCATTATATCACCAGCAGGTTCCTGTATCATGGTGGTGGACCAGTTGTGGAGTATATCACCAGCAGGTACCTGTATCATGGTGGTGGTGGACCAGTGGTGCAGTATATCACCAGCAGGTACCTGAATCATGGTGGTGGTGGACCAGTGGTGGAGTATATCACCAGCAAGTACCTGTATCATGGTGGTGGTGGACCAGTGGTGGAGTATATCACCAGCAGGTACCTGTATCATGGTGGTGGTGGACCAGTGGTGGAGTATATCACCAGCAGGTACCTGTATCATGGTGGTGGTGGACCAGTGGTGGAGTATATCACCAGCAGGTACCTGTATCATGGTGGTGGTGGACCAGAGGTGGAGTATATCACCAGCAGGTACCTGTATCATGGTGGTGGTGGACCAGTGGTGGAGTATATCACCAGCAGGTACCTGTATCATGGTGGTGGTGGACCAGTGGTGGAGTATATCACCAGCAGGTACCTGTATCATGGTGGTGGTGGACCAGTGGTGGAGTATATCACCAGCAGGTACCTGTATCATGGTGGTGGTGGACCAGTGGTGGAGTATATCACCAGCAGGTACCTGTATCATGGTGGTGGTGGACCAGTGGTGGAGTATATCACCAGCAGGTACCTGTATCATGGTGGTGGTGGACCAGTGGTGGAGTATATCACCAGCAGGTACCTGTATCATGGTGGTGGTGGACCAGTGGTGCAGTATATCACCAACAGGTACCTGTATCATGGTGGTGGTGGACCAGTGGTGCAGTATATCACCAGCAGGTACCTGTATCATGGTGGTGGTGGACCAGTGGTGCAGTATATCACCAGCAGGTACCTGCATCATGGTGGTGGTGGACCAGTGGTGCAGTATATCACCAGCAGGTACCTGTATTATGGTGGTGGTGGACCAGTGGTGCAGTATATCACCAGCTGGTACCTGCATCATGGTGGTGGACCTGTGGTGCAGTATATCACCAGCAGGTACCTGAATCATGGTGGTGGTGGACCAGTGGTGGAGTATATCACCAGCAGGTACCTGTATCATGGTGGTGGTGGACCAGTGGTGGAGTATATCACCAGCAGGTACCTGTATCATGGTGGTGGTGGACCAGAGGTGGAGTATATCACCAGCAGGTACCTGTATCATGGTGGTGGTGGACCAGTGGTGGAGTATATCACCAGCAGGTACCTGTATCATGGTGGTGGTGGACCAGTGGTGGAGTATATCACCAGCAGGTACCTGCATCATGGTGGTGGTGGACCAGTGGTGGAGTATATCACCAGCAGGTACCTGTATCATGGTGGTGGTGGACCAGTGGTGGAGTATATCACCAGCAGGTACCTGTATTATGGTGGTGGTGGACCAGTGGTGGAGTATATCACCAGCAGGTACCTGCATCATGGTGGTGGTGGACCAGTGGTGGAGTATATCACCAGCAGGTACCTGTATTATGGTGGTGGTGGACCAGTGGTGGAGTATATCACCAGCAGGTACCTGTATCATGGTGGTGGTGGACCAGTGGTGGAGTATATCACCAGCAGGTACCTGTATTATGGTGGTGGTGGACCAGTGGTGGAGTATATCACCAGCAGGTACCTGCATCATGGTGGTGGTGGACCAGTGGTGGAGTATATCACCAGCAGGTACCTGTATTATGGTGGTGGTGGACCAGTGGTGGAGTATATCACCAGCAGGCACCTGTATCATGGTGGTGGTGGACCAGTGGTGGAGTATATCACCAGCAGGTACCTGTATTATGGTGGTGGTGGACCAGTGGTGGAGTATATCACCAGCAGGTACCTGTATCATGGTGGTGGTGGACCAGTGGTGGAGTATATCACCAGCAGGTACCTGTATTATGGTGGTGGTGGACCAGTGGTGCAGTATATCACCAGCAGGTACCTGCATCATGGTGGTGGTGGACCAGTGGTGGAGTATATCACCAGCAGGTACCTGTATTATGGTGGTGGTGGACCAGTGGTGCAGTATATCACCAGCTGGTACCTGCATCATGGTGGTGGTGGACCAGTGGTGGAGTATATCACCAGCAGGTACCTGTATCATGGTGGTGGTGGACCAGTGGTGCAGTATATCACCAACAGGTACCTGCATCATGGTGGTGGTGGACCAGTGGTGGAGTATATCACCAGCTGGTACCTGCATCATGGTGGTGGTGGACCAGTGGTGCAGTATATCACCAGCTGGTACCTGCATCATGGTGGTGGTGGACCAGTGGTGGAGTATATCACCAGCTGGTACCTGCATCATGGTGGTGGTGGACCAGTGGTGCAGTATATCACCAGCTGGTACCTGCATCATGGTGGTGGTGGACCAGTGGTGCAGTATATCACCAGCTGGTACCTGCATCATGGTGGTGGTGGACCAGTGGTGCAGTATATCACCAGCTGGTACCTGTATCATGGTGGTGGTGGACCAGTGGTGCAGTATATCACCAGCTGGTACCTGCATCATGGTGGTGGTGGACCAGTGGTGCAGTATATCACCAGCTGGTACCTGCATCATGGTGGTGGTGGACCAGTGGTGGAGTATATCACCAGCTGGTACCTGCATCATGGTGGTGGTGGACCAGTGGTGCAGTATATCACCAGCTGGTACCTGCATCATGGTGGTGGTGGACCAGTGGTGGAGTATATCACCAGCTGGTACCTGCATCATGGTGGTGGTGGACCAGTGGTGGAGTATATCACCAGCTGGTACCTGCATCATGGTGGTGGTGGACCAGTGGTGGAGTATATCACCAGCTGGTACCTGCATCATGGTGGTGGTGGACCAGTGGTGGAGTATATCACCAGCTGGTACCTGCATCATGGTGGTGGTGGACCAGTGGTGGAGTATATCACCAGCTGGTACCTGCATCATGGTGGTGGACCAGTGGTGGAGTATATCACCAGCTGGTACCTGCATCATGGTGGTGGACCAGTGGTGGAGTATATCACCAGCTGGTACCTGCATCATGGTGGTGGTGGACCAGTGGTGGAGTATATCACCAGCTGGTACCTGCATCATGGTGGTGGTGGACCAGTGGTGGAGTATATCACCAGCTGGTACCTGCATCATGGTGGTGGTGGACCAGTGGAGGAGTATATCACCAGCTGGTACCTGCATCATGGTGGTGGTGGACCAGTGGTGGAGTATATCACCAGCTGGTACCTGCATCATGGTGGTGGTGGACCAGTGGTGGAGTATATCACCAGCTGGTACCTGCATCATGGTGGTGGTGGACCAGTGGTGGAGTATATCACCAGCTGGTACCTGCATCATGGTGGTGGTGGACCAGTGGTGGAGTATATCACCAGCTGGTACCTGCATCATGGTGGTGGTGGACCAGTGGTGGAGTATATCACCAGCTGGTACCTGCATCATGGTGGTGGTGGACCAGTGGTGGGGTATATCACCAGCTGGTACCTGCATCATGGTGGTGGTGGACCAGTGGTGGGGTATATCACCAGCTGGTACCTGCATCATGGTGGTGGTGGACCAGTGGTGGAGTATATCACCAGCTGGTACCTGCATCATGGTGGTGGTGGACCAGTGGTGGGGTATATCACCAGCTGGTACCTGCATCATGGTGGTGGTGGACCAGTGGTGGGGTATATCACCAGCTGGTACCTGCATCATGGTGGTGGTGGACCAGTGGTGGGGTATATCACCAGCTGGTACCTGCATCATGGTGGTGGTGGACCAGTGGTGGAGTATATCACCAGCTGGTACCTGCATCATGGTGGTGGTGGACCAGTGGTGGGGTATATCACCAGCTGGTACCTGCATCATGGTGGTGGTGGACCAGTGGTGGAGTATATCACCAGCTGGTACCTGCATCATGGTGGTGGTGGACCAGTGGTGGAGTATATCACCAGCTGGTACCTGCATCATGGTGGTGGTGGACCAGTGGTGGGGTATATCACCAGCAGGTACCTGCATCATGGTGGTGGTGGACCAGTGGTGGAGTATATCACCAGCTGGTACCTGCATCATGGTGGTGGTGGACCAGTGGTGGGGTATATCACCAGCAGGTACCTGCATCATGGTGGTGGTGGACCAGTGGTGGAGTATATCACCAGCTGGTACCTGCATCATGGTGGTGGTGGACCAGTGGTGGGGTATATCACCAGCTGGTACCTGCATCATGGTGGTGGTGGACCAGTGGTGGAGTATATCACCAGCTGGTACCTGCATCATGGTGGTGGTGGACCAGTGGTGGAGTATATCACCAGCTGGTACCTGCATCATGGTGGTGGTGGACCAGTGGTGGGGTATATCACCAGCAGGTACCTGCATCATGGTGGTGGTGGACCAGTGGTGGAGTATATCACCAGCTGGTACCTGCATCATGGTGGTGGTGGACCAGTGGTGGAGTATATCACCAGCAGGTACCTGCATCATGGTGGTGGTGGACCAGTGGTGGAGTATATCACCAGCTGGTACCTGCATCATGGTGGTGGTGGACCAGTGGTGGAGTATATCACCAGCAGGTACCTGCATCATGGTGGTGGTGGACCAGTGGTGGAGTATATCACCAGCAGGTACCTGCATCATGGTGGTGGTGGACCAGTGGTGCAGTATATCACCAGCTGGTACCTGCATCATGGTGGTGGTGGACCAGTGGTGGAGTATATCACCAGCAGGTACCTGCATCATGGTGGTGGTGGACCAGTGGTGGAGTATATCACCAGCAGGTACCTGCATCATGGTTGTGGTGGACCAGTGGTGCAGTATATCACCAGCAGGTACCTGCATCATGGTGGTGGTGGACCAGTGGTGCAGTATATCACCAGCTGGTACCTGCATCATGGTGGTGGTGGACCAGTGGTGGAGTATATCACCAGCAGGTACCTGCATCATGGTGGTGGTGGACCAGTGGTGCAGTATATCACCAGCAGGTACCTGCATCATGGTGGTGGTGGACCAGTGGTGGAGTATATCACCAGCTGGTACCTGTATCATGGTGGTGGTGGACCAGTGGTGGAGTATATCACCAGCTGGTACCTGCATCATGGTGGTGGTGGACCAGTGGTGGAGTATATCACCAGCAGGTACCTGCATCATGGTGGTGGTGGACCAGTGGTGGAGTATATCACCAGCAGGTACCTGCATCATGGTGGTGGTGGACCAGTGGTGGAGTATATCACCAGCTGGTACCTGCATCATGGTGGTGGTGGACCAGTGGTGGAGTATATCACCAGCAGGTACCTGCATCATGGTGGTGGTGGACCAGTGGTGGAGTATATCACCAGCAGGTACCTGCATCATGGTGGTGGTGGACCAGTGGTGCAGTATATCACCAGCAGGTACCTGCATCATGGTGGTGGTGGACCAGTGGTGCAGTATATCACCAGCTGGTACCTGCATCATGGTGGTGGTGGACCAGTGGTGGGGTATATCACCAGCAGGTACCTGCATCATGGTGGTGGTGGACCAGTGGTGCAGTATATCACCAGCAGGTACCTGCATCATGGTGGTGGTGGACCAGTGGTGGGGTATATCACCAGCTGGTACCTGCATCATGGTGGTGGTGGACCAGTGGTGCAGTATATCACCAGCAGGTACCTGCATCATGGTGGTGGTGGACCAGTGGTGGGGTATATCACCAGCTGGTACCTGCATCATGGTGGTGGTGGACCAGTGGTGCAGTATATCACCAGCAGGTACCTGCATCATGGTGGTGGTGGACCAGTGGTGGGGTATATCACCAGCTGGTACCTGCATCATGGTGGTGGTGGACCAGTGGTGCAGTATATCACCAGCAGGTACCTGCATCATGGTGGTGGTGGACCAGTGGTGGGGTATATCACCAGCTGGTACCTGCATCATGGTGGTGGTGGACCAGTGGTGCAGTATATCACCAGCAGGTACCTGCATCATGGTGGTGGTGGACCAGTGGTGGAGTATATCACCAGCTGGTACCTGCATCATGGTGGTGGTGGACCAGTGGTGCAGTATATCACCAGCAGGTACCTGCATCATGGTGGTGGTGGACCAGTGGTGGGGTATATCACCAGCTGGTACCTGCATCATGGTGGTGGTGGACCAGTGGTGGGGTATATCACCAGCTGGTACCTGCATCATGGTGGTGGTGGACCAGTGGTGCAGTATATCACCAGCAGGTACCTGTATCATGGTGGTGGTGGACCAGTGGTGCAGTATATCACCAGCTGGTACCTGCATCATGGTGGTGGTGGACCAGTGGTGGGGTATATCACCAGCTGGTACCTGCATCATGGTGGTGGTGGACCAGTGGTGGGGTATATCACCAGCAGGTACCTGCATCATGGTGGTGGTGGACCAGTGGTGCAGTATATCACCAGCAGGTACCTGTATCATGGTGGTGGTGGACCAGTGGTGCAGTATATCACCAGCTGGTACCTGCATCATGGTGGTGGTGGACCAGTGGTGGGGTATATCACCAGCTGGTACCTGCATCATGGTGGTGGTGGACCAGTGGTGGAGTATATCACCAGCAGGTACCTGTATCTTGGTGGTGGTGGACCAGTGGTGGAGTATATCACCAGCAGGTACCTGTATCATGGTGGTGGTGGACCAGTGGTGGAGTATATCACCAGCAGGTACCTGTATCATGGTGGTGGTGGACCAGTGGTGGAGTATATCACCAGCTGGTACCTGCATCATGGTGGTGGTGGACCAGTGGTGGGGTATATCACCAGCAGGTACCTGTATCATGGTGGTGGTGGACCAGTGGTGCAGTATATCACCAGCTGGTACCTGCATCATGGTGGTGGTGGACCAGTGGTGGAGTATATCACCAGCAGGTACCTGTATCATGGTGGTGGTGGACCAGTGGTGCAGTATATCACCAGCAGGTACCTGCATCATGGTGGTGGTGGACCAGTGGTGGGGTATATCACCAGCTGGTACCTGCATCATGGTGGTGGTGGACCAGTGGTGGAGTATATCACCAGCTGGTACCTGCATCATGGTGGTGGTGGACCAGTGGTGGAGTATATCACCAGCTGGTACCTGCATCATGGTGGTGGTGGACCAGTGGTGGGGTATATCACCAGCTGGTACCTGCATCATGGTGGTGGTGGACCAGTGGTGCAGTATATCACCAGCAGGTACCTGCATCATGGTGGTGGTGGACCAGTGGTGGGGTATATCACCAGCTGGTACCTGCATCATGGTGGTGGTGGACCAGTGGTGGAGTATACCATCAGCTGGTACCTGCATCATGGTGGTGGTGGACCAGTGGTGCAGTATATCACCAGCAGGTACCTGCATCATGGTGGTGGTGGACCAGTGGTGGGGTATATCACCAGCTGGTACCTGCATCATGGTGGTGGTGGACCAGTGGTGCAGTATATCACCAGCAGGTACCTGCATCATGGTGGTGGTGGACCAGTGGTGCAGTATATCACCAGCAGGTACCTGCATCATGGTGGTGGTGGACCAGTGGTGCAGTATATCACCAGCAGGTACCTGCATCATGGTGGTGGTGGACCAGTGGTGGGGTATATCACCAGCAGGTACCTGCATCATGGTGGTGGTGGACCAGTGGTGGAGTATATCACCAGCAGGTACCTGCATCATGGTGGTGGTGGACCAGTGGTGGGGTATATCACCAGCTGGTACCTGCATCATGGTGGTGGTGGACCAGTGGTGGGGTATATCACCAGCTGGTACCTGCATCATGGTGGTGGTGGACCAGTGGTGGGGTATATCACCAGCTGGTACCTGCATCATGGTGGTGGTGGACCAGTGGTGGGGTATATCACCAGCTGGTACCTGCATCATGGTGGTGGTGGACCAGTGGTGGGGTATATCACCAGCAGGTACCTGCATCATGGTGGTGGTGGACCAGTGGTGGAGTATATCACCAGCAGGTACCTGCATCATGGTGGTGGTGGACCAGTGGTGGGGTATATCACCAGCTGGTACCTGCATCATGGTGGTGGTGGACCAGTGGTGGGGTATATCACCAGCAGGTACCTGTATCATGGTGGTGGTGGACCAGTGGTGGGGTATATCACCAGCAGGTACCTGCATCATGGTGGTGGTGGACCAGTGGTGGAGTATACCACCAGCAGGTACCTGCATCATGGTGGTGGTGGACCAGTGGTGGAGTATACCACCAGCAGGTACCTGCATCATGGTGGTGGGAAAGACGTTGACCGCACACCTCCACACACTTTATTATGTAATAAAACAAAAGTCTCCTGCGTGGAAGTGATCAACCTCACCTGTACTGGGGTGAGGCGGTTGACCACCGTTGACCACCGTTGACCACCGTTGACCACCGTTGACCACCGTTGACCACCGTTGACCACAGTTGACCACCGTTGACCACCGTTGACCACCGTTGACCACAGTTGACCACCGTTGACCACCGTTGACCACCGTTGACCACCGTTGACCACCGTTGACCACCGTTGACCACAGTTGACCACCGTTGACCACCGTTGACCACCGTTGACCACCGTTGACCACCGTTGACCACAGTTGACCACCGTTGACCACCGTTGACCACCGTTGACCACCGTTGACCACCGTTGACCACAGTTGACCACCGTTGACCACCGTTGACCACAGTTGACCACCGTTGACCACCGTTGACCACAGTTGACCACCGTTGACCACAGTTGACCACCGTTGACCACCGTTGACCACCGTTGACCACAGTTGACCACCGTTGACCACCGTTGACCACCGTTGACCACCGTTGACCACCGTTGACCACCGTTGACCACCGTTGACCACCGTTGACCACCGTTGACCACCGTTGACCACAGTTGACCACCGTTGACCACCGTTGACCACAGTTGACCACCGTTGACCACAGTTGACCACCGTTGACCACCGTTGACCACCGTTGACCACCGTTGACCACCGTTGACCACCGTTGACCACCGTTGACCACAGTTGACCACCGTTGACCACCGTTGACCACCGTTGACCACAGTTGACCACCGTTGACCACCGTTGACCACCGTTGACCACCGTTGACCACCGTTGCTCAGTAGAATTGACATAAATCTTCCATATAAGGTTTACCTTTGCCCTTGGTAAAGAAAGTCAACGGTCTCGGGAGATGGCACTGGGAATATCATCTCCTCCTCCCCCTTCCCTCACCTAAGCGAGTATTTTTCGGAGACTTTAACACTGTTCGTATGGATTGAAGTCCTCTCCATCAGCGACTCCAGCGTCCGAGCAAAATTTCCCGAAGTTTACGCCGCAAAAATGAAAAGTTTAAAGGGATCTTAAAAAATTCCCAAAAAACGGGATCATAGCAGAAAACGACATGTGGTGTCAGGTCAACCTGGCTTCCGACAAGGAACGTTGCAATTCGATCGTATGCGTTACCTATGGCCAAAAATTGTTGTACTTGCAAATGAAAGCGGCTTGCGAAAATGACGTACTGTCCCGTTTTCTGTTTTGGGTTCTCTGGCAGGTTAGGAGAGGACACTTTAAACTAAACACATTTTGAAACCTTAGGAGGAGGGACTGGTGAGGGAGGACACTCCTGACCTCTCAGGAACATATGGTATTATGTGAGCAAAACAGTGTCATAACTACCAACATTTTTCGACGATCTCCTGACTACATGATCATACACGGTGCTGGTGAACCTATATATACCTGGATATACCACGATATACCTGGATATACGTAGATATACCTGGATATACGACGATACACCTTGATATACGTAGATACAACAACACAGGAGGGAGGTGAGGGCATGAAACACTCAACACCTGCACAACACCTGTCTAGGATGTTGCTCAGTTTTGTAATGCAACGGACCGTAGCAACCAGGAGGTCCAGTGTTGTCCTGTGTACAGTGTATAGTTCCAGGCCTCAGTCCAGTGTACAGTGGTTAGTTCCAGGTCTCAGTCCTGTGTACAGTGTATAGTTCCAGGCCTCAGTCCTGTGTACAGTGGTTAGTTCCAGGTCTCAGTCATGTGTACAGTGTTTAGTTCCAGGTCTCAGTCCTGTGTACAGTGTATAGTTCCAGGCCTCAGTCCTGTGTACAGTGGTTAGTTCCAGGCCTCAGTCCTGTGTACAGTGGTTAGTTCCAGGTCTCAGTCCTGTGTACAGTGTATAGTTCCAGGCCTCAGTCCTGTGTACAGTGGTTAGTTCCAGGTCTCAGTCCTGGGTACAGTGTATAGTTCCTGGCCTCAGTCCTGTGAACAGTGTATAGTTCCAGGCCTCAGTCCTGTGTACAGTGGTTAGTTCCAGGCCTCAGTCCTGTGTGCAGTGGTTAGTTCCAGGCCTCAGTCCTGTGTATAGTGGTTAGTTCCAGGCCTCAGTCCTGTGTACAGTGGTTAGTTCCCGGCCTCAGTCCTGTGTACAGTGGTTAGTTCCAGGCCTCAGTCCTGTGTACAGTGTATAGTTCCAGGCCTCAGTCCTGTGTACAGGCAGGTGTAGAGAGGGATGAACCCCGACACACAGACGTCACCAACAGTGACGGTGGTGTAACACAGACGTCACCAACAGTGACGGTGGTGTAACACAGACGTCACCAACAGTGACTGTGGTGTAACACAGACGTCACCAACAGTGACGGTGGTGTAACACAGACGTCACCAACAGTGACGGTGGTGTAACACAGACGTCACCAACAGTGACGGTGGTGTAACACAGGCGTCAACAACAGTGACGGTGGTGTAACACAGGCGTCAACAACAGTGACGGTGGTGTAACACAGGCGTCAACAACAGTGACGGTGGTGTAACACAGACGTCACCAACAGTGACGGTGGTGTAACACGGACGTCACCAACAGTGACGGTGGTGTAACACGGACGTCACCAACAGTGACGGTGGTGTAACACAGACGTCACCAACAGTGACGGTGGTGTAACACAGGCGTCAACAACAGTGACGGTGGTGTAACACAGGCGTCAACAACAGTGACGGTGGTGTAACACAGGCGTCAACAACAGTGACGGTGGTGTAACACAGACGTCACCAACAGTGACGGTGGTGTAACACGGACGTCACCAACAGTGACGGTGGTGTAACACAGACGTCACCAACAGTGACGGTGGTGTAACACAGACGTCACCAACAGTGACGGTGGTGTAACACAGGCGTCAACAACAGTGACGGTGGTGTAACACAGACGTCACCAACAGTGACGGTGGTGTAACACGGACGTCACCAACAGTGACGGTGGTGTAACACAGACGTCACCAACAGTGACGGTGGTGTAACACAGACGTCACCAACAGTGACGGTGGTGTAACACAGGCGTCAACAACAGTGACGGTGGTGTAACACAGACGTCACCAACAGTGACGGTGGTGTAACACAGACGTCACCAACAGTGACGGTGGTGTAACACGGACGTCACCAACAGTGACGGTGGTGTAACACAGACGTCACCAACAGTGACGGTGGTGTAACACAGACGTCACCAACAGTGACGGTGGTGTAACACAGGCGTCAACAACAGTGACGGTGGTGTAACACAGACGTCACCAACAGTGACGGTGGTGTAACACGGACGTCACCAACAGTGACGGTGGTGTAACACAGACGTCACCAACAGTGACGGTGGTGTAACACAGACGTCACCAACAGTGACGGTGGTGTAACACGGACGTCACCAACAGTGACGGTGGTGTAACACAGACGTCACCAACAGTGACGGTGGTGTAACACAGACGTCACCAACAGTGACGGTGGTGTAACACAGACGTCACCAACAGTGACGGTGGTGTAACACAGACGTCACCAACAGTGACGGTGGTGTAACACAGACGTCACCAACAGTGACGGTGGTGTAACACGGACGTCACCAACAGTGACGGTGGTGTAACACGGACGTCACCAACAGTGACGGTGGTGTAACACAGACGTCACCAACAGTGACGGTGGTGTAACACAGACGTCACCAACAGTGACGGTGGTGTAACACGGACGTCACCAACAGTGACGGTGGTGTAACACAGACGTCACCAACAGTGACGGTGGTGTAACACAGACGTCACCAACAGTGACGGTGGTGTAACACAGACGTCACCAACAGTGACGGTGGTGTAACACGGACGTCACCAACAGTGACGGTGGTGTAACACAGACGTCACCAACAGTGACGGTGGTGTAACACAGACGTCACCAACAGTGACGGTGGTGTAACACAGACGTCACCAACAGTGACGGTGGTGTAACACAGACGTCACCAACAGTGACGGTGGTGTAACACGGACGTCACCAACAGTGACGGTGGTGTAACACAGACGTCACCAACAGTGACGGTGGTGTAACACAGACGTCACCAACAGTGACGGTGGTGTAACACGGACGTCACCAACAGCTCTGCAGCATGCACTGTGTCTGGCCGGAATGTGTATGTATTTTTTTTAGAAAATTCATTAATTAAATCTTGATGTGTGAGGCCTGTGGGAACGCCCAGTGTTAAGCTGTGCTCCGCTCGCCTCACTCCTCACACCTTTTGTACCTTCTACTGAGCTGTCAATATTCATACTTCGTGTTCCAGTCCTTGCCTGAAATGTGCTTTTGTTCCCAGCATAACCATGGGTGTGTGTGTGTGTGTGTGTGTGTGTGTGTGTGTGTGTGTGTGTGTGTGTGTGTGTGTGTGTACTCACCTAGTTGTGCTTGCGGGGGTTGAGCTCTGGCTCTTTGGTCCCGCCTCTCAACCGTCAATCAACAGGTGTACAGATTCCTGAGCCTATTGGGCTCTATCATATCTACACTTGAAACTGTGTATGGAGTCAGCCTCCACCACATTGCTTCCTAATGCATTCCATTTGTCAACCACTCTGACACTAGAAATGTTCTTTCTAATATCTCTGTGGCTCTTTTGGGCACTCAGTTTCCACCTGTGTCCCCTTGTGCGTGTGCCCCTTGTGTTAAATAGCCTGTCTTTATCAACCCTGTCGATTCCCTTGAGAATCTGTGTGTGTGTGTGTGTGTGTGTGTGTGTGTGTGTGTGTGTGTGTGTGTGTGTGTGTGTGTATGTGTATGTGTGTGTGTGTGTTTCTTTCTATAAACACCTAAATGTATTTAGATGTTTTATTTCCTTTAAGCGCTAGAAGAATCGAGTTTCAGCTACTTGGCCTCGCTTATGCAACTGTCGATCATTCAGTGCAATGAATCTCCCCTACTTTTTCTTGTCGTATCCGCTTTAAAGCTGTCGAGGACGGAGATCACCTCTTCTATAACACGTTCTACTGTATTCAACTGAACCTCTGCCTATATAATAATACAACAAAAAACCACTGTAGCACCTCTGGGGTTCATATATATAAATAGCTTCTAAGGATTGAATTTGCCATTTCATGCACATGTCGGAGAGATGTATGTTACGTGACCGTCTAATATTGCTCGAGAACAGCACAAACTCCCAATACTTCCCCAACTCCATACATTGACACACAAAATGTGGATAAGGAAAGTTGAGACCGCCTAAACTCAATCAATAAACAAAGTCGTAACATACAATTTAAAACCAATGTTAATCCCAGATATACTAACGTATACCCGGTTATCTTGAGTTATCTTGAGATGATTTCGGGGCTTTAGTGTCCCCGCGGCCCGGTCCTGGACCAGGCCTCCACCCCCAGGAAGCAGCCCGTGACAGCTGACTAACACCCAGGTACCTATTTTACTGCTAGGTAACAGGGGCATAGGGTGAAAGAAACTCTGCCCATTGCTTCTCGCCGGCGCCAGGGATCGAACCCAGGACCACAGGATCACAAGTCCCGCGTGCTGTCCGCTCGGCCGACCGGCTCCCTCAAACAGTGCCTCACTCTGAGGGACACAGACACCGCCAAACAGTTATCTAGGAACTACAATATAACAAGTCCCTCGCACTGGGGAAACTAACAACAAAAGGCTATTCACTTCTCACTTAACATACAACACAATTAAAGAACTATGTCTTACTTAACATAACAAAACAATACTTAAAGCTAGAGAGCCACAAGGTTACAGGGAGAGATCACAGCACCGTCCACACAGTGTTGCCACAACAACACGAGAGTGAGGGAGAGATCACAGCTCCAGCCACACAGTGTTGCCACAACAACAACACGAGAGTGAGGGAGAGATCACAGCACCAGCCACACAGTGTTGCCACAACAACAACACGAGAGTGAGGGAGAGATCACAGCACCAGCCACACAGTGTTGCCACAACAACAACATGAGAGTGAGGGAGAGATCACAGCACCAGCCACACAGTGTTGCCACAACAACAACACGAGAGTGAGGGAGAGATCACAGCACCAGCCACACAGTGTTGCCACAACAACAACATGAGAGTGAGGGAGAGATCACAGCACCAGCCACACAGTGTTGCCACAACAACAACACGAGAGTGAGGGAGAGATCACAGCACCAGCCACACAGTGTTGCCACAACAACAACATGAGTGAGAGGGAGAGATCACAGCTCCAGCCACACAGTGTTGCCACAACAACAACATGAGTGAGAGGGAGAGATCACAGCACCAGCCACACAGTGTTGCCACAACAACAACACGAGAGTGAGGGAGAGATCACAGCACCAGCCACACAGTGTTGCCACAACAACAACATGAGTGAGAGGGAGAGATCACAGCACCAGCCACACAATGTTGCCACAACAACAAGATGAGAGTGAGGGAGAGATCACAGCACCAGCCACACAGTGTTGCCACAACAACAAGATGAGAGTGAGGGAGAGATCACAGCACCAGCCACACAGTGTTGCCACAACAACAAGATGAGAGTGAGGGAGAGATCACAGCACCAGCCACACAGTGTTGCCACAACAACAACATGAGGGTGAGGGAGAGATCACAGCACCAGCCACACAGTGTTGCCACAACAACAACATGAGTGAGAGGGAGAGATCACAGCACCAGCCACACAGTGTTGCCACAACAACAAGATGAGAGTGAGGGAGATATGCTGCCTCCTTATATGGACACAGGTGCCGTGTTCGAACATGAAAATGCGTTCGGACGCCGGTATATTTATTATCAACTACTAGGCCATCTTCTTAATCATTGGTTTCGAACTGTTAAACAGATCTAAACTGGTAATTAATGGAACAATAATAAAAGCAACGGAATGAATCCTACTCATTACATTTATAATTAACATTGAACACCAAACGTGTTCTGCCAGGGGTGAGTGGCAGGCCTGCTGGCTCACTGGCGGCCTGCCACACGCATCATGAACCATTAGTCATTGTTCTACCTTATATGACATAATAGTCAGACTCTCACACTGGCGGCCTGCCACACGCATCATGAACCATTAGTCATTGTTCTACCTTATATGACATAATAGTCAGACTCTCACACTGGCTGCCTGCCACACGCATCATGAACCATTAGTCATTGTTCTACCTTATATGACATAATAGTCAGACTCTCACACTGGCTGCCTGCCACACGCATCATGAACCATTAGTCATTGTTCTACCTTATATGACATAATAGTCAGACTCTCACACTGGCTGCCTGCCACACGCATCATGAACCATTAGTCATTGTTCTACCTTATATGACATAATAGTCAGACTCTCACACTGGCGGCCTGCCACACGCATCATGAACCAATAGTCATTGTTCTACCTTATATGACATAATAGTCAGACTCTCACACTGGCTGACATAATGAATATATAATTACATGCAAGAGGTTTCTTTACTGAAACTAACAAGTACATAATTTACTTTACAATTAACCTGAGGCGTAAAACAACATGGCCGCCGTGGCCATTAGGGCGGGGCTTATGTTCCTTGTCCTTATGCATACAAACCCATTATTTCAGCCTTACATTAGCAGGCTGAAACATACTTGCCCAAAACCCGCCGTCAACAAGCTATTACTATATGAATCCAGATTCCAGTTAACATGTTTCTGGGTCCAGCAATTCCAAACATAATACTGGTACATTTCTATTATTACTTCCCATTTTCCAGTGGTTGGTAGTCACTCATCCCGAGCTCAGGTCACGGCGCTTAAGCTGCTTAATATACCATCTCGCTCCAACGGGTATGCTTAGCGTCTCTTGCATATAGAATCCATACAACACACTACACATATATTAGAATACTAGCTGTACCCGGCCACGCATTGCTGTGGCTCAGCTGAGTCACGGCAACCTTTCCCTGTCCCCTTGTCTTCCTCACCACTACCCCATCCCTTCGTCCTCACCACTACCCCATCCCTTCGTCCTAACCACTACCCCATCCCTTCGTCCTCACCACTACCCCATCCCTTCGTCCTCACCACTACCCCATCCCATCGTCCTCACCACTACCCCATCCCTTCGTCCTCACCACTATCCCATCCCTTCGTCCTCACCACTACCCCATCCCTTCGTCCTCACCACTATCCCATCCCTTCGTCCTCACCACTACCCCATCCCTTCGTCCTCACCACTACCCCATCCCTTCGTCCTCACCACTACCCCATCCCTTCGTCCTCACCACTACCCCATCCCTTCGTCCTCACCACTACCCCATCCCTTCGTCCTCACCACTATCCCATCCCTTCGTCCTCACCACTACCCCATCCCTTCGTCCTCACCACTATCCCATCCCTTCGTCCTCACCACTACCCCATCCCTTCGTCCTCACCACTACCCCATCCCTTCGTCCTCACCACTACCCCATCCCTTCGTCCTCACCACTACCCCATCCCTTCGTCCTCACCACTACCCCATCCCTTCGTCCTCACCACTATCCCCCACACCCCTGTCCCCGTGTCCTCACCATTCCCCACTCCCTCGTCTGATGCATTCCCAAATGATCTGATGTTCCCATAAAAAATTGGGAACATCAAATGCTCTTAGGTTAGGTTAGGTTAGGTTAGGTTAGGAAGGGTTGGTTAGGTTAGGTTAGGTTAGGTTAGGAAGGGTTGGTTAGGTTAGGTTAGGAAGGGTTGGTTAGGTTAGGTTAGGTTAGGTTAGGAAGGGTTGGTTAGGTTAGGTTAGGTTAGGTTAGGAAGGGTTGGTTAGGTTAGGTTAGGTTAGGTTAGGTTAGGAAGGGTTGGTTAGGTTCGGTCATATATCTACGTTAATTTTAACTAAAATTCAAATAAATTAACTCATACATAATGAAATGAATAGCTTTATCATTTCATAAGAAAAAATGAAAAAATATTTAAATTCTGGAAAACTTGGCTTATTAGGCAAATCGTTCCTTGCATAGTAGGCAGAGAAGTGCGTTCTGCTTACTAGGTACGACATTATTTTTTTTATTTTTTTTATTGAGATATATACAAGAGTTGTTACATTCTTGTACAGCCACTAGTACGCGTAGCATTTCGGGCAGGTCCCTGGAATACGATCCCCGCCGCGAAGAATCGTTTTTTCATCCAAGTACACATTTTACTGTTGCGTTAAACAGAGGCTACAGTTAAGGAATTGCGCCCAGTAAATCCTCCCCGGCCAGGATACGAACCCATGACATAGCGCTCGCGGAACGCCAGGCGAGTGTCTTACCACTGCACCACGGAAACTGCCATATATATATATATATATATATATATATATATATATATATATATATATATATATATAATATATATATATATATATATATATATATATATATATATATATATATATATATATATATATAATATATATATATATATATATATATATATATATATATATATATTATATGTGTGTATATCACGAAAATAAACACGTGATTAAGAATGTGACAATGTCAGACCACGGAGGAAAAATGAAACAGGAAATTTCCTTAAGTACTTTCGTATATTAAATACATCTTCAGAAGGTTATTCCTTCTGAAGATGTATTTAATATACGAAAGTACTTAAGGAAATTTCCTGTTTCATTTTTCCTCCGTGGTCTGACATTGTCATATATATATATATATATATATATATATATATATATATATATATATATATATATATATATATATATATATATAATATATATATATATAACCACAATTAATTATATGTCTGACCATCGGACACAAGCACCTACCAACTATAATGCAACTTGTTTACTGCAAGTTGAGAGGAAAGAGAGTGTGAGAAAGTTAGACTGCTTGGTGCAGTGTGTTGAGTAACTGTGAGCTACAACAACAGTTCAGCTTGCTGGCTGATGAGTAATGGCAGCTGCTGAAGCTGGCCTGAGACACCCGTCAGTGTGATGGGTCTGTGTCATGTGGCTTTTAATTAATAGTAATATTGAATTGGCTTCATAATCTCGCCCTGTGTGGTGTGATATGACACCAGTTACCACTGTGTGGTGTGATATGACACCAGTTACCACTGTGTGGTGTAATATGACACCAGTTACCACTGTGTGGTGTGATATGACACCAGTTACCACTGTGTGGTGTGATATGACACCAGTTACCACTGTGTGGTGTAATATGACACCAGTTACCACTGTGTGGTGTGATATGACACCAGTTACCACTGTGTGGTGTAATATGACACCAGTTACCACTGTGTGGTGTGATATGACACCAGTTACCACTGTGTGTGGTGTGATATGACACCAGTTACCACTGTGTGTGGTGTAATGTGACACCAGTTACCCCTGTGTGGTGTAATATGACACCAGTTACCCCTGTGTGGTGTAATATGACACCAGTTACCCCTGTGTGGTGTAATATGACACCAGTTACCACTGTGTGGTGTAATGACACCAGTTACCACTGTGTGTGGTGTAATATGACACCAGTTACCACTGTGTGGTGTAATATGACACCAGTTACCCCTGTGTGGTGTAATATGACACCAGTTACCACTGTGTGGTGTAATATGACACCAGTTACCCCTGTGTGGTGTAATATGACACCAGTTACCCCTGCGTGGTGTAATATGACACCAGTTACCACTGTGTGGTGTAATATGACACCAGTTACCACTGTGTGTGTGGTGTAATATGACACCAGTTACCCCTGTGTGGTGTAATGTGTGTGTGTAATATGACACCAGTTACCACTGTGTGTGGTGTAATATGACACCAGTTACCACTGTGTGTGGTGTAATATGACACCAGTTACCCCTGTGTGGTGTAATATGACACCAGTTACCCCTGTGTGGTGTAATATGACACCAGTTACCCCTGTGTGGTGTAATATGACACCAGTTACCCCTGTGTGGTGTAATATGACACCAGTTACCCCTGTGTGGTGTAATATGACACCAGTTACCCCTGTGTGGTGTAATATGACACCAGTTACCCCTGTGTGGTGTAATATGACACCAGTTACCCCTGTGTGGTGTAATACGACACCAGTTACCACTGTGTGGTGTAATATGACACCAGTTACCACTGTGTGGTGTAATATGACACCAGTTACCACTGTGTGGTGTAATATGACACCAGTTACCACTGTGTGGTGTAATATGACACCAGTTACCACGGTGTGGTGTAATATGACACCAGTTACCCCTGTGTGGTGTAATATGACACCAGTTACCACTGTGTGGTGTAATATGACACCAGTTACCCCTGTGTGGTGTAATATGACACCAGTTACCACTGTGTGGTGTAATATGACACCAGTTACCACTGTGTGGTGTAATATGACACCAGTTACCACTGTGTGGTGTAATATGACACCAGTTACCACTGTGTGGTGTAATATGACACCAGTTACCACTGTGTGGTGTAATACGACACCAGTTACCACTGTGTGGTGTAATATGACACCAGTTACCACTGTGTGGTGTAATATGACACCAGTTACCACTGTGTGGTGTAATACGACACCAGTTACCACTGTGTGGTGTAATATGACACCAGTTACCACTGTGTGGTGTAATATGACACCAGTTACCACTGTGTGTGGGGTAATATGACACCAGTTACCACTGTGGGGTGTAATATGACACCAGTTACCACTGTGTGTGGTGTAATATGACACCAGTTACCACTGTGTGTGGTGTAATATGACACCAGTTACCACTGTGTGTGGTGTAATATGACACCAGTTACCACTGTGTGTGGTGTAATATGACACCAGTTACCACTGTGTGGTGTAATACGACACCAGTTACCACTGTGTGGTGTAATATGACACCAGTTACCACTGTGTGGTGTAATATGACACCAGTTACCACTGTGTGGTGTAATATGACACCAGTTACCACTGTGTGTGGGGTAATATGACACCAGTTACCACTGTGTGTGGTGTAATATGACACCAGTTACCACTGTGTGGTGTAATATGACACCAGTTACCACTGTGTGTGTGTAATATGACACCAGTTACCACTGTGTGTGGTGTAATACGACACCAGTTACCACTGTGTGGTGTAATACGACACCAGTTACCACTGTGTGTGGTGTAATACGACACCAGTTACCACTGTGTGGTGTAATACGACACCAGTTACCACTGTGTGTGGTGTAATACGACACCAGTTACCACTGTGTGTGGTGTAATACGACACCAGTTACCACTGTGTGGTGTAATACGACACCAGTTACCACTGTGTGTGGTGTAATACGACACCAGTTACCACTGTGTGTGGTGTAATACGACACCAGTTACCACTGTGTGTGGTGTAATACGACACCAGTTACCACTGTGTGTGGTGTAATACGACACCAGTTACCACTGTGTGTGGTGTAATACGACACCAGTTACCACTGTGTGTGGTGTAATATGACACCAGTTACCACTGTGTGTGGTGTAATACGACACCAGTTACCACTGTGTGTGGTGTAATACGACACCAGTTACCACTGTGTGTGGTGTAATACGACACCAGTTACCACTGTGTGTGGTGTAATACGACACCAGTTACCACTGTGTGTGGTGTAATACGACACCAGTTACCACTGTGTGTGGTGTAATACGACACCAGTTACCACTGTGTGTGGTGTAATACGACACCAGTTACCACTGTGTGTGGTGTAATACGACACCAGTTACCACTGTGTGTGGTGTAATACGACACCAGTTACCACTGTGTGTGGTGTAATACGACACCAGTTACCACTGTGTGTGGTGTAATACGACACCAGTTACCACTGTGTGTGGTGTAATACGACACCAGTTACCACTGTGTGGTGTAATACGACACCAGTTACCACTGTGTGTGGTGTAATATGACACCAGTTACCACTGTGTGTGGTGTAATACGACACCAGTTACCACTGTGTGGTGTAATATGACACCAGTTACCACTGTGTGTGTAATATGACACCAGTTACCACTGTGTGGTGTAATACGACACCAGTTACCACTGTGTGTGGTGTAATGCGACACCAGTTACCACTGTGTGGTGTAATACGACACCAGTTACCACTGTGTGTGGTGTAATACGACACCAGTTACCACTGTGTGGTGTAATACGACACCAGTTACCACTGTGTGTGGTGTAATACGACACCAGTTACCACTGTGTGGTGTAATATGACACCAGTTACCACTGTGTGTGGTGTAATATGACACCAGTTACCACTGTGTGTGGTGTAATATGACACCAGTTACCACTGTGTGTGGTGTAATATGACACCAGTTACCACTGTGTGTGGTGTAATATGACACCAGTTACCACTGTGTGTGGTGTAATATGACACCAGTTACCACTGTGTGTGGTGTAATATGACACCAGTTACCACTGTGTGGTGTAATATGACACCAGTTACCACTGTGTGTGGTGTAATATGACACCAGTTACCACTGTGTGTGGTGTAATATGACACCAGTTACCACTGTGTGGTGTAATATGACACCAGTTACCACTGTGTGGTGTAATATGACACCAGTTACCACTGTGTGGTGTAATATGACACCAGTTACCACTGTGTGTGGTGTAATATGACACCAGTTACCACTGTGTGTGGTGTAATACGACACCAGTTACCACTGTGTGGTGTAATATGACACCAGTTACCACTGTGTGGTGTAATATGACACCAGTTACCACTGTGTGGTGTAATATGACACCAGTCACCACTGTGTGGTGTAATATGACACCAGTTACCACTGTGTGGTGTAATATGACACCAGTTACCACTGTGTGTGGTGTAATATGACACCAGTTACCACTGTGTGGGTGTAATATGACACCAGTTACCACTGTGTGGTGTAATATGACACCAGTCACCACTGTGTGGTGTAATATGACACCAGTTACTACTGTGTGGTGTAATATGACACCAGTCACCACTGTGTGGTGTAATATGACACCAGTTACCACTGTGTGGTGTAATATGACACCAGTTACCACTGTGTGGTGTAATATGACACCAGTCACCACTGTGTGGTGTAATATGACACCAGTCACCACTGTGTGGTGTAATATGACACCAGTCACCACTGTGTGGTGTAATATGACACCAGTTACCACTGTGTGGTGTAATATGACACCAGTCACCACTGTGTGGTGTAATATGACACCAGTTACCACTGTGTGGTGTAATATGACACCAGTCACCACTGTGTGGTGTAATATGACACCAGTTACCCCTGTGTGGTGTGAGCAACAAAAGTTTAGTTATACTGTGTGGTCCAACGTGGAACTTTTCTTGGTAAAAATTCTGATGAATTATCATTTATAATTTTACACATTTTGTTACAATTACTCTTTTCGCTAATTTAATTTATTAATTAATCAAGTTTTTTACGTTTTAAAGATTGAATTTCTTTTATAACAAACTCAGTCAAGTAATTATCACGATATACGTTGGTAATTAAAATATGTTTTTGGAAGGTAATTGTAGGAGAAATGTGAATAACATGCGGTAGTTCCCCGCTCCAAATGTTTACATGTGTTTTTACAACATATGTTTTCACAACATATGTGAAAACGTATTGTGAAAACATAAGAACATACTTAAAGTTTAATAACTAAATATTGCCAGTCACGAATAACATCAACTGGCAATTCTGTCCTCGACTTCCTGTCTAACTGTACTTATCAAATGGAGTTGATTAAACTGAACTTCAGCTCCTGGGCTCCGCCATTCCAACTGATGATC
>NW_025555272.1:0-21973 GCF_020424385.1 Procambarus clarkii | reverse complement strand
ATATGTATATATATATATATGACAATGTCAGACCACGGAGGAAAAATGAAACAGGAAATTTCCTTAAGTACTTTCGTATATTAAATACATCTTCAGAAGGTTGACCTTCTGAAGATGTATTTAATATACGAAAGTACTTAAGGAAATTTCCTGTTTCATTTTTCCTCCGTGGTCTGACATTGTCACATTCTTAATCACGTGTTTATTTTCGTGATATACACACACATATATATATATATATATATATATATATATATATATATATATATATATATATATATATATATATATATATATATATATATATATATATATATATATATATATATTATTAAATATGACCGAAAAAGTAAGATTAATAATTCTAATACGAATTTTTTCAATCTTTCGTACATTTCTTTTCACTGTTGGAGGTAAATCAAAAATCAATTCTCCAAAATTCATTTTTATTTCTAGTCTGACGCGACACGAGCGCGTTTCGTAAAACTTATTACATTTTCAAAGACTTTAGTTCACAAATACACAACTGAATAGAACTGATTGATTGATTGATAAAGATTAAGCCACCCAAGAGGTGGCACGGGCATGAATAGCCCGTAAGTGGTACAATTTTTTTTTTCCCCAGTGTTCTGAGGTTTGCATTTAACCATCAAGCTGTTATCGTGGGGAAGGATACTGCTTCACAGTCTTTATGAGGGTGTCCAGCTGCTGGACACCTTTGTTGACCAGGAGAGTGGCTGTGTTGATGGCTTCAGGGTGGCCACTGCATGATTCAGGAACTCTTAAAGCTCTTCTAAGGTCATTGGTTGCTTCACATTCCAGAAGATAGTGAAGTAATGGCTTTTCTGTGACAGTTTGGCAGAAGATGCACTCTCTCTGTCGGGGTTCACCAATCTCCCAGTTGCATCTGTAACCTAAACGTAGTCTATATAGCCTAACTGCTATTTCCCTGTGGATTCCTTTTGGGATATTTAACCTTTCTAATTTGGTTGCCTGAAGATACCATGTTTCAGATGGCGAACCTTCAGCTATTCTCTGGTGTAGGTAGGCTTTGTTGAGATGTGAGAGTTTTTTGGCCATGATGTTCTTTATGTTCTCTAGGCTGGGTTGAATTGTTTTATGTATCACTGGAAGACGAGTTGCCAATTTAGCAATTTCATCAGCTTTTTCATTTAATGGGATTCCAATATGGGATGGGATCCAGTTTAAAGTTATGTTGAGGCCTTTGCCTTTAGCGACTGCTCCTTGATACAAAATGGTGGTAATTATTTCCACATTATCTTTCCACTGTTTTTGTCCTAGTATTTGAAGTGCACCTTTTGAGTCTGTGTGTATGATTGCATTTTGAGTGTTTTGTGCAATCACATATGCGAATGCCTGTTGTATGGCGAACAGCTCAGTTTGGGTTGATGATACTAGTCCTCCCAGTCTCCAATATGCCTGTACGCTGGTCGTGCAAAGAGCAGCGCCAGCACTCTCATTTTCTGTGTCCACCGATCCGTCTGTGAAGATGTGGGTGGCTCCTGCTACTGCTATGCTATACATTTGCTCTTCTATTATGCGCCTTAGGATTGTCGGATCATAGGCAGCCTTTTTCATTGGGAGACTTTCTATTACTATTTTGAAAGTAGGCTCTTCCCACGGCGCGGAAGGAGTGTAATTTGGGTGTGGATGATCACCCTCTCTATCAAGAATCATGTTTTTTAAATATAGTCTGTTTAGGACTTTTCCTGCTCTTGCAACCCAAGAGTTTCCATTGTTTTGGCCTAGTCCAACCACCAAAGCCTGCCGTACTGGGATTGGATCAGAAGAAATAATTATCTTACTGATAATTGTAGCTGTCCTTTGTGATATTCTTTCTTGTAGAGAGGGCAAACCCGTCTCCAGTCTAAGAGTTTCAAGCCTGGTCCACATGGGGGCTGCCAGTGCAGCTCTCATAGCATTGTTTTGGGCAACTTCAAGCTTTTTCCACTGTTGGTGTGATAGATTTGTGAGTGCAGGTGCGGCATAATCGATCACTGATCTGACTGCCTGTACATAGTATGTGCGAAGGACTTGCAGATTGGCTCCTCCAGAAAGGGAGGTTAGCGACCTGAGGATTGCCGTCCGGGCCGCAGTTCGCTCTCTCAAGTATGTGACCTCAGCATTAAAATTCATGTGTGTGTCCAGGATGATTCCTAGATACTGATAGGTGTCGACCCATTCTATTGGTTGACCCTGTACTGTGAAGACAATAGAACTTACGCATCTCCGATTTTATATCTACATTTGAGTGAGGTGGAAGGGGTGATGTGGCATTAACACAAGACAGAACAAGATGTGGCATTAATAGGGTATTAATTTCATCAACACAAGACAGAACAAGAGTATTAATAGGGTATTAATTTCATCAACACAAGACAGAACACGAAACAATGGATATTGAATAGAAGTGTTTGTAGAAAGCCTATTGGTCCATATTTCTTGATGCTTCTATATTGGAGCGGAGTCTTGAGGTGGGTAGAATATAGTTGTGCAATAATTGGCTGTTGATTGCTGGTGTTGACTTCTTGATGTGTAGTGCCTCGCAAACGAGGCACTACGCAAACGATATATATATATCAAACGCAAACGATATATATATATATATATATATATATATATATATATATATATATATATATATATATATATATATATATATATATATATATATATATATATATATATATATATATATATATATATATATATATATATATATATATTGTGACAATAATCTCCTTCAAGAGATTGAGCCTGCTCTTCCCTCCACAAACACGTCGTTGAAATTATATAAAACGACTATGGAAGACATGTCCAACAACAACAACAACACCAGCAAGGCTTGCCAGGGTGAGCAAAACGGATGCAGCCAGCCACCTGTTCGGACTCAAACCACCAAACTACATGTTGATCGCTACCGGCTCCGCTGATTGGTCGCCGGTCTGGCTGCACCTGCACTCGCCCCCCCATACTACTTGATGTCTGGGGTCGCCCCAACCTCCTACCTCAGAATATTCAGTGCTTCCACAGTTAACACTTCTCCCGGCTAGACGTTAGCGTGTACTGAGAGAAGTGGTGGCTTAAAGCCAATATTCCAGCACCTCCCATTTACTTTTGTATTGCACTTCTTGTTATTTTGCCTTAACGTAACTTTTCATTGTGTCATTTAATTATTCTTATTATTTTGATTGATTTTATTATAAGAACTTGTTTGTGCATTTTATTCATGTTTTGATTTAATTAACGTAATTAAAATTTCATTGTTAAAGTTTACTTGTGTTTTGTGTGTCTTCTCCTTACCTTACCACAGACGAAGTTCCAGTTTTCTATTTTTTTTTTATAACTATGTGACGAGGCCATACCCCTAGCCTTAAACAGCCGAACACCAACGCGTTACCGTCACAAGTTATATGGGGGCCTGTCCTAGGAGCTTCACTCAGGTACTGGTGCCAAGTGGTAATTTATGGTAAGCGTATTTAACTTTGTTAACGTAGCTTTACTATTTTTCATATTCAATTCATTTTTTATAAGGTGCGGTGTATTGTGCATTACGAGAGTAACATATAGTGAAGGTGAGACAACTTTGGATTACGTGGTGACTGTAGGCCGCAGTCATACTCTTAATTGGTCATCTCTCCCTCCGTGTTATTACTCGTGTTTACCATCTATGTCCCTTGAATATTTCTCATTCTGACAGATCATCATATTGGTACCCTGGTACTGTGGTCTGCCCCGGGTCAAGAGTACCCAATCTTCTGCAATCTGACTGTAGGAGGACAAAGAGGGCCATAGTTC
Source organism: Procambarus clarkii (assembly GCF_020424385.1). Classification (NCBI taxonomy): domain Eukaryota; kingdom Metazoa; phylum Arthropoda; class Malacostraca; order Decapoda; family Cambaridae; genus Procambarus; species Procambarus clarkii. The sequence continues at coordinate 18,154 of NW_025555272.1, read as the reverse complement.
CTCTAGCTCGAACTTTAGTTGCTGAATTGGGACCTCAGCAGCAGTTCTCGTCACCAGTTGACACCTCGCACCCCTACACGTCAGTCAGAGATGATGATACATACAACGGTAGGGAATTAGCTTATTTTTTCAGAGCACAAAAGTTCGCTAATTCTGTAAGTATCATATTAAATTCAGTGGGAAAAACTTGCTTTATGTCCTATAGAGACTTGGCAAGGTATGCCTACATCCTTGGACTACCAATTTTACTTTTGAAGCATTTAACTGTTTCATTTGTTTTCGAAACTTTGTTTCATTTGTTAGTAGGATTTTCTTGCCCTTATTCTCTTACATGAGTACCGGGTACAAGATTTCCTGCGCCCTTGATTTAATTTAATCATTTAATATCTTTCACTTAACGTTAATTGTTAAAGATCACACAGGATAGGTACCAGTTGCCACGTTGTCCTGTTTCTGACATTTCACTATTGAATATTCGTGTACCTTTATTTGCTAATTTCACCATGTTTCGTCTCCAAACTTTCCGTGCAAATCCAGCAGGTGAAATAGGGACTTTAAGTCGTGCCAAGAGGACTGAATTACAAACTCTTGCACATGAGTATCAACTAGAAGTTCCCTACCAAGCCAACAAAAATGACCTACACAACCTGTTGCTGGATTACTATTTAGAGCAAGGTAAGATAGACTCTGAAACTCATGAAACTTACTATATTGCAGATAAACCTGACTTGGCAACGCTGAAACTCAAACTAGAACTGGCAAAGATTGAAGAACGAACAGCTGCCATACGAAGGGAAGAACACGAACGCGAAGCCGCCTTGAGGAGAGACGAACAAGAACGCGAAGCTGCTTTGAGGAGAGAAGAACACGAACGCGAGGTCGCATTACTCCGTGAACGTGAACGAGTACAGCTTGAAGCACTCCAGGAGCGGGAACGCGTACAGCTTGAAACCAAACAACGCGAGTTGGAAATACAACGCGAACATGACAAGCAACAAGCAACTCTGGCTCTAGAGTGTCGTCAACGTGAAATCGCCTTGGAAACTTCCCACTTCACTCAACGCCAACAAGCTACTGCCAATCTTCCCGTCAGTTTTAATATATCACATGCAAGTAAGTTAATGCCATCCTTTGTAGAAGCAGAAGTTGATGTGTTTTTCACCACCTTTGAAACCCTTGCTAATCAACTCAGTTGGCCTGTCGACCAATGGGCCACACTTCTCAGAGTCCATCTTACAGGTAGAGCTGCAGTCACACTCAGTACTTTGGCGTCTGAGAATGACTACTACACTCTGAAACAAGCAGTGTTGGACGCCTACCTACTTTCCACAGAAAGTTATAGAAGGAAATTCCGTGACCACCTGAAGGCAAGTACCACTACCTTCCTCGAGTTTGCTAACACGAAACGGAGGTATTTCATGAAATGGCTGGAAGCAGCACATGTCTCTACTTTTACAGAACTCGTCAACCTGATGCTTGTTGAAGAATTCTTGAGACGTGTGCCACCTCCTGTCCGCCTCTACTTAGCAGATAAAGAAGAAACCGACTACCTGAAGTGTGCTAAGTCGGCTGACACTTACAGCCTCATCCACCGGCTGACACCCGAACCATCCTCCAGTAAGAAGTCGTGGTACAGTTACGAGAAGGTGAGCCCCGATCAAGCTGGTTCACAACTGTACTGCAAGTATTGTAGACTCTATGGACATACCATAGACAAGTGTGGTAAGTCTCAATACAAGGGAACCACTGACCAACAACGACCCAAACCAACTCCTCCTAAGTCCGGTAAGCCTGTGATGAATGTTGGTGTTGATGTTAATGATCTTTCTCTTTTCAGTAACCACCTGTATACTGGAACTGTCTCTGCCAACGGTTCAAATCCGGAGGGACGTTTCAAATTGAAGATCTTGAGGGACACAGCGGCTCTACAATCGATCATCTTGAAGTCGGCTGTGCCCAACATAGTCTACACCGGGGAAACAGTCTTCATCACTGACCTCACTGCTACCACTCCATACCCTCTCGCCAGAGTCCACCTGGATTGTCCCTACGTGAACGGGGAAGTCCAAGTCGCCGTCAGGGAAAAGCCTTTTCCCATGCCTGGAGTGCAACTTCTCCTAGGCAACGACTTGGCAGAAGACCTGCAACCGACCAACCTGATCGTCATGGACAAACCCCAGGTGTGTAACTCTGTGCCAATAAACCCTATTCTTGAGTATGTTCCAGCAGAGGTTCAAGAGAGTGATGAAGTTTCTCCTCCGGTTCTCGTGACCACCCGTGCACAAGCCGCACGTCCACAGCCAGCTGACTCTACTGCTACCGCTGTCCCTCAAGACCCTCAGAAACTCCCCCCGCATCTGACCAAGTTGGAGTTCCGTAAGTTGCAGAGGGAAGATCTTACTTTAACACCATTGTTTTTCCAGGCTGAGACTCAACCCGACAGTATTCCTGGGTTCTTCCTAGAGAACGACTTGCTCTACCGCAGATATAGACCCAGTAAACTGAAGGAGGAGGACGATTGGGCCAACATCGAACAACTTGTGATTCCCACCAGCCTGCGGCCCACTATTCTACACCTGGCCCACGGAGCATTCTCCCACTACGGCTTCAACAAGACTTACCATGGGATTCGTCAAGACTACTACTGGCCAGGTATGGTAAATAACGTCAAACAGTACGTACAACAGTGTCATACATGTCAGATGGCAGGCAAACCGAACGTCTCCATTCCCAGAGCACCACTGATTCCCATACAGGTGCCTGCGGAACCTTTCCACAGACTCATAATAGACTGTGTTGGTCCTTTACCTCGGACCAGTTCAGGTAACGCCTACATCCTAACCATCCTGTGTCCTACCACCAGATTTCCCATAGCAGTTCCAGTGAAGAACATCACGGCTGCTACGGTTATCAAACATCTATTGAAGATCTTCACTCAATACGGATTTCCCAGGGAGATTCAAAGTGACTGTGGCACCAACTTCACCAGTGATCTCTTCAAAAGGACACTGGAGGAGTTCAACATCAAACAGGTATTGTCCAGCCCCTATCATCCTGCTTCACAGGGTTCTCTTGAACGTAGTCATCAGACCATCAAAGCACTCTTGAAAAAGTTTTGTAATGAAACCTCAAAGGATTGGGATAAGCAGATTGACCTAATAATGTGTATTTTCAGAAGTCTCCCCAATGAGTCCCTAGGAGTATCTCCTTATGAGATGCTCTACGGCCGTAAGTGCCGTACTCCCCTTAAGGCTTTCAAAGACTCTCTCAGAGATGCCACCTTCAGTGAGCATCAGAATGTGCCCCAGTTTCTTCAAAACCTTCAACACATTCTAGAGAGAGTCCACCGCTTTGCCCATGATAATCTATTGAAAGCCCAGGTGAGAATGAAGACTCATTACGACCAGACCAGCAAAGTAAGAAAATTCAAGCCGGGAGACTTCGTCCTTGCCTATTTCCCTATCCCAGGTTCACCTTTACAAAACAGATTTTCAGGACCCTACTGCGTCAAAGAGTGCAGAGGCAACAACACTTACGTCATAGAGACTCCAGATAGGCGGCGGAAGACCCAGCTGTGCCACGTCAACCTCCTGAAGCAATATAATGGTACTCCTCCCACTGTCTTGACTAACTATTCCACATTCACAGAACCCTACATCCACAGTGAGACCTTCCCAGCTTCTCCTCCCGAAAGCACTGACAAGGAGTCAGCGCTTTCTAATTCCGAAATCCTTAATGATCTTCCCAAATACTTTCAGGATAATCATAGTGCACCTCTCGTCAAGATCTTCAGAGAACATCAAGAGTTGTTCAGAGATGATCCCCAAGAGTGTAATGTTACCCAGCACGACATCCAGCTGCTCCCCGACACCCGGCCGATTCGTCAACCCTTCTACCGAATCAGCCCTAGCAAGAAGGAAGCCATGCGTGCTGAGGTGCAATACCTCTTGGATCATGGACTGGCTACACCTTGTGAGTCCCCCTGGGCCTCACCCTGTATCTTGGTGCCCAAACCCCAAGGTAAGGTGCGGTTGTGCACTGACTATCGTAAACTGAACTCTGTCACTGTCAAGGATGCTTACCCCTTGCCAAGGATAGATGACATCCTTGATGCCATTGGTAGTGCCCAGTACTTGTCCCAAGTGGACTTGCTTAAGGGGTACTATCAAGTGTGTCTAACGGAGCGCGCTAAAGAGATATCTGCCTTCATCACTCCTTTTGGACTTTTCAGATATGAACGCCTTCCTTTCGGACTATGTAATGCCCCGGCCACCTTTCAAAGAGCTGTCAACCGTGTCATCCAGGGCTTGGATAACACATACGCCTACCTGGACGATATCGTCGTAGCCTCCAACTCCTGGAGTGAACATCTGCTCCAGCTGCGACGTCTGTTCTCAAAGCTCCTGACAGCCGGCCTCACCATCAACCTGGGCAAGTCCACTTTCGCGAAAGGTAAAGTGCGTTATCTGGGTCATGTTATTGGGAGTGGCAGCATAGCTCCGTTAGACTCGCACACTCAAGCCATCCAACAGTATCCACAGCCTACCACCAGGAAGCAGCTCCTGCGCTTCCTTGGTCTTGCCTCTTACTACCGTAGGTTTGTGAGGAATTTCAGTACAGTCGCCACACCTCTAATTCTATTAACCAGTCCCAAGCAACGGTATAATTGGACCCTACAGCAAACCGTTGCTTTCGAACAACTCAAATTCCTCCTCTGTTCTAACCCCATTCTCGCCTCTCCAGATATCACCAAGCCTTTCGTCCTTCATGTCGACGCCAGTGGTACCGGCGTTGGTGGTGTCCTGATGCAACAACGAGGCGAGGAGGTTCTACCTGTCAGCTACTACAGCTACAAACTGAAACCACACCAGAGGAACTACAGCACTATTGAAAAGGAGCTACTATCCATCGTCCTGAACCTCCAACACTTCGCTCCGTACCTACAAGGCGCCGGGTCTACCACCATCTTCTCAGACCACAACCCTCTCCGCTTCCTACATCAAGCCCAATTCACCAACCAGCGTCTTCTACGATGGGCTCTGTATTTACAAGACTTCAACCTGGAGATCCGCTATATCAAGGGTTCTGACAACACCATAGCCGATGCCCTCTCCAGAGTTTATGAAGTAGAAGCGACTCCATCCATTACTCACACCACATAACGACGTACTTCTTCCAGAACCGCAGGCTTCGGGGGAGAGTTGTGACAATAATCTCCTTCAAGAGATTGAGCCTGCTCTTCCCTCCACAAACACGTCGTTGAAATTATATAAAACGACTATGGAAGACATGTCCAACAACAACAACAACACCAGCAAGGCTTGCCAGGGTGAGCAAAACGGATGCAGCCAGCCACCTGTTCGGACTCAAACCACCAAACTACATGTTGATCGCTACCGGCTCCGCTGATTGGTCGCCGGTCTGGCTGCACCTGCACTCGCCCCCCCATACTACTTGATGTCTGGGGTCGCCCCAACCTCCTACCTCAGAATATTCAGTGCTTCCACAGTTAACACTTCTCCCGGCTAGACGTTAGCGTGTACTGAGAGAAGTGGTGGCTTAAAGCCAATATTCCAGCACCTCCCATTTACTTTTGTATTGCACTTCTTGTTATTTTGCCTTAACGTAACTTTTCATTGTGTCATCTAATTATTCTTATTATTTTGATTGATTTTATTATAAGAATTTGTTTGTCCATTTTTTCATGTTTTGATTTATTTAACGTAATTAAAATTTCATTGTTAAAATTTACTTGTGTTTTGTGTGTCTTCTCCTTACCTTACCACAGACGAAGTTCCAGTTTTCTATTTTTTTTTTATAACTATGTGACGAGGCCTTACCTAAGACTTACCATGGGATTCAAGACTACTACTGGCCAGGTATGGTAAATAACGTCAAACAGTACGTAAAACAGTGTCATACATGTCAGATGGCAGGCAAACCGAACGTCTCCATTCCCAGAGCACCACTGATTCCCATACAGGTGCCTGCGGAACCTTTCCACAGACTCATAATAGACTGTGTTGGTCCTTTACCTCGGACCAGTTCAGGTAACGCCTACATCCTAACCATCCTGTGTCCTACCACCAGATTTCCCATAGCAGTTCCAGTGAAGAACATCACGGCTGCTACGGTTATCAAACATCTATTGAAGATCTTCACTCAATACGGATTTCCCAGGGAGATTCAAAGTGACTGTGGCACCAACTTCACCAGTGATCTCTTCAAAAGGACACTGGAGGAGTTCAACATCAAACAGGTATTGTCCAGCCCCTATCATCCTGCTTCACAGGGTTCTCTTGAACGTAGTCATCAGACCATCAAAGCACTCTTGAAAAAGTTTTGTAATGAAACCTCAAAGGATTGGGATAAGCAGATTGACCTAATAATGTGTATTTTCAGAAGTCTCCCCAATGAGTCCCTAGGAGTATCTCCTTATGAGATGCTCTACGGCCGTAAGTGCCGTACTCCCCTTAAGGCTTTCAAAGACTCTCTCAGAGATGCCACCTTCAGTGAGCATCAGAATGTGCCCCAGTTTCTTCAAAACCTTCAACACATTCTAGAGAGAGTCCACCGCTTTGCCCATGATAATCTATTGAAAGCCCAGGTGAGAATGAAGACTCATTACGACCAGACCAGCAAAGTAAGAAAATTCAAGCCGGGAGACTTCGTCCTTGCCTATTTCCCTATCCCAGGTTCACCTTTACAAAACAGATTTTCAGGACCCTACTGCGTCAAAGAGTGCAGAGGCAACAACACTTACGTCATAGAGACTCCAGATAGGCGGCGGAAGACCCAGCTGTGCCACGTCAACCTCCTGAAGCAATATAATGGTACTCCTCCCACTGTCTTGACTAACTATTCCACATTCACAGAACCCTACATCCACAGTGAGACCTTCCCAGCTTCTCCTCCCGAAAGCACTGACAAGGAGTCAGCGCTTTCTAATTCCGAAATCCTTAATGATCTTCCCAAATACTTTCAGGATAATCATAGTGCACCTCTCGTCAAGATCTTCAGAGAACATCAAGAGTTGTTCAGAGATGATCCCCAAGAGTGTAATGTTACCCAGCACGACATCCAGCTGCTCCCCGACACCCGGCCGATTCGTCAACCCTTCTACCGAATCAGCCCTAGCAAGAAGGAAGCCATGCGTGCTGAGGTGCAATACCTCTTGGATCATGGACTGGCTACACCTTGTGAGTCCCCCTGGGCCTCACCCTGTATCTTGGTGCCCAAACCCCAAGGTAAGGTGCGGTTGTGCACTGACTATCGTAAACTGAACTCTGTCACTGTCAAGGATGCTTACCCCTTGCCAAGGATAGATGACATCCTTGATGCCATTGGTAGTGCCCAGTACTTGTCCCAAGTGGACTTGCTTAAGGGGTACTATCAAGTGTGTCTAACGGAGCGCGCTAAAGAGATATCTGCCTTCATCACTCCTTTTGGACTTTTCAGATATGAACGCCTTCCTTTCGGACTATGTAATGCCCCGGCCACCTTTCAAAGAGCTGTCAACCGTGTCATCCAGGGCTTGGATAACACATACGCCTACCTGGACGATATCGTCGTAGCCTCCAACTCCTGGAGTGAACATCTGCTCCAGCTGCGACGTCTGTTCTCAAAGCTCCTGACAGCCGGCCTCACCATCAACCTGGGCAAGTCCACTTTCGCGAAAGGTAAAGTGCGTTATCTGGGTCATGTTATTGGGAGTGGCAGCATAGCTCCGTTAGACTCGCACACTCAAGCCATCCAACAGTATCCACAGCCTACCACCAGGAAGCAGCTCCTGCGCTTCCTTGGTCTTGCCTCTTACTACCGTAGGTTTGTGAGGAATTTCAGTACAGTCGCCACACCTCTAATTCTATTAACCAGTCCCAAGCAACGGTATAATTGGACCCTACAGCAAACCGTTGCTTTCGAACAACTCAAATTCCTCCTCTGTTCTAACCCCATTCTCGCCTCTCCAGATATCACCAAGCCTTTCGTCCTTCATGTCGACGCCAGTGGTACCGGCGTTGGTGGTGTCCTGATGCAACAACGAGGCGAGGAGGTTCTACCTGTCAGCTACTACAGCTACAAACTGAAACCACACCAGAGGAACTACAGCACTATTGAAAAGGAGCTACTATCCATCGTCCTGAACCTCCAACACTTCGCTCCGTACCTACAAGGCGCCGGGTCTACCACCATCTTCTCAGACCACAACCCTCTCCGCTTCCTACATCAAGCCCAATTCACCAACCAGCGTCTTCTACGATGGGCTCTGTATTTACAAGACTTCAACCTGGAGATCCGCTATATCAAGGGTTCTGACAACACCATAGCCGATGCCCTCTCCAGAGTTTATGAAGTAGAAGCGACTCCATCCATTACTCCACCACATAACGACGTACTTCTTCCAGAACCGCAGGCTTCGGGGGAGAGTTGTGACAATAATCTCCTTCAAGAGATTGAGCCTGCTCTTCCCTCCACAAACACGTCGTTGAAATTATATAAAACGACTATGGAAGACATGTCCAACAACAACAACAACACCAGCAAGGCTTGCCAGGGTGAGCAAAACGGATGCAGCCAGCCACCTGTTCGGACTCAAACCACCAAACTACATGTTGATCGCTACCGGCTCCGCTGATTGGTCGCCGGTCTGGCTGCACCTGCACTCGCCCCCCCATACTACTTGATGTCTGGGGTCGCCCCAACCTCCTACCTCAGAATATTCAGTGCTTCCACAGTTAACACTTCTCCCGGCTAGACGTTAGCGTGTACTGAGAGAAGTGGTGGCTTAAAGCCAATATTCCAGCACCTCCCATTTACTTTTGTATTGCACTTCTTGTTATTTTGCCTTAACGTAACTTTTCATTGTGTCATCTAATTATTCTTATTATTTTGATTGATTTTATTATAAGAATTTGTTTGTCCATTTTTTCATGTTTTGATTTATTTAACGTAATTAAAATTTCATTGTTAAAATTTACTTGTGTTTTGTGTGTCTTCTCCTTACCTTACCACAGACGAAGTTCCAGTTTTCTATTTTTTTTTTATAACTATGTGACGAGGCCTTACCTAAGACTTACCATGGGATTCAAGACTACTACTGGCCAGGTATGGTAAATAACGTCAAACAGTACGTAAAACAGTGTCATACATGTCAGATGGCAGGCAAACCGAACGTCTCCATTCCCAGAGCACCACTGATTCCCATACAGGTGCCTGCGGAACCTTTCCACAGACTCATAATAGACTGTGTTGGTCCTTTACCTCGGACCAGTTCAGGTAACGCCTACATCCTAACCATCCTGTGTCCTACCACCAGATTTCCCATAGCAGTTCCAGTGAAGAACATCACGGCTGCTACGGTTATCAAACATCTATTGAAGATCTTCACTCAATACGGATTTCCCAGGGAGATTCAAAGTGACTGTGGCACCAACTTTACCAGTGATCTCTTCAAAAGGACACTGGAGGAGTTCAACATCAAACAGGTATTGTCCAGCCCCTATCATCCTGCTTCACAGGGTTCTCTTGAACGTAGTCATCAGACCATCAAAGCACTCTTGAAAAAGTTTTGTAGTGAAACCTCAAAGGATTGGGATAAGCAGATTGACCTAATAATGTGTATTTTCAGAAGTCTCCCCAATGAGTCCCTAGGAGTATCTCCTTATGAGATGCTCTACGGCCGTAAGTGCCGTACTCCCCTTAAGGCTTTCAAAGACTCTCTCAGAGATGCCACCTTCAGTGAGCATCAGAATGTGCCCCAGTTTCTTCAAAACCTTCAACACATTCTAGAGAGAGTCCACCGCTTTGCCCATGATAATCTATTGAAAGCCCAGGTGAGAATGAAGACTCATTACGACCAGACCAGCAAAGTAAGAAAATTCAAGCCGGGAGACTTCGTCCTTGCCTATTTCCCTATCCCAGGTTCACCTTTACAAAACAGATTTTCAGGACCCTACTGCGTCAAAGAGTGCAGAAACAACAACACTTACGTCATAGAGACTCCAGATAGGCGGCGGAAGACCCAGCTGTGCCACGTCAACCTCTTGAAGCAATATAATGGTACTCCTCCCACTGTCTTGACTAACTATTCCACATTCACAGAACCCTACATCCACAGTGAGACCTTCCCAGCTTCTTCTCCCGAAAGCACTGACAAGGAGTCGGCGCTTTCTAATTCCGAAATCCTTAATGATCTTCCCAAATGCTTTCAGGATAATAATCGTGCTCCTATGCCCTCTTCTAATTCCACTCTCACCTCGTCAGATAAGCCCTTCATCCTCCATGTCGACGCCAATGGTACCGACGATGGTGGTGTCGTGATGCAGCAACGAGGCGAGAAGAATACACCTGTCAGCGACTACTGCTACAAGGAACGACGGAACAATTGGCAAGGAGCTACTCTTCCTCATCCTGAAGCTTCAGCACTTCACTCCACCCCTGAAAAATGCTCGGTCCACCATCAACACGGACCACACCACCCTACACCTCCTGCAGCACGCCCCCTTCTCATCTCAACGTCTTCTACTATGGGCTTGCTAACTGCAGAAATTCAACCTGGAGACACGCTATACCAAGGGTCTGACAACATCTTAGCCCCTGATCTCTCCAGAGTTTATGAAGTAGAAGCGACTCCATCCATTACTCCACCACATAACGACGTACTTCTTCCAGAACCGCAGGCTTCGGGGGAGAGTTGTGACAATAATCTCCTTCAAGAGATTGAGCCTGCTCTTCCCTCCACAAACCCGTCGTTGAAATGATATAAAACGACTATGGAAGACATGTCCAACAATGACAACAACACCAGCAAGGCTTGCCAGGGTGAGCAAAACGTATGCAGCCAGCCACCTGTTCGGACCCAAACCACCAAACTACATGTTGATCGCTGCCGGCTCCGCTGATTGGTCGCCGGTCTGGCTGCACCTGCACTCGCCCCCCCATACTACTTGATGTCTGGGGTCGCCCCAACCTCGGACTTCAGAATGTTCAGTGCTCTCGTTGTCACCACTCCTCCCGGCTAGACGCTAGCGTGTACTGAGAGAAGTGGTGGCTTAAAGCCAATATTCCAGCACCTCCCATTTACTTTTGTATTGCACTTCTTGTTATTTTGCCTTAACGTAACTTTTCATTGTGTCATCTAATTATTCTTATTATTTTGATTGATTTTATTATAAGAATTTGTTTGTGCATTTTATTCATGTTTTGATTTAATTAACGTAATTAAAATTTCATTGTTAAAGTTTACTTGTGTTTTGTGTGTCTTCTCCTTACCTTACCACAGACGAAGTTCCAGTTTTTTCTATTTTTTTTTATAACTATGTGACGAGGCCATACCCCTAGCCTTAAACAGCCGAACACCAACGCGTTACCGTCACAAGTTATATGGACTCACAAGATACACCTTGTGAGTCCCCCTGGGCCTCACCCTGTATCTTGGTGCCCAAACCCCAAGGTAAGGTGCGGTTGTGCACTGACTATCGTAAACTGAACTCTGTCACTGTCAAGGATGCTTACCCCTTGCCAAGGATAGATGACATCCTTGATGCCATTGGTAGTGCCCAGTACTTGTCCCAAGTGGACTTGCTTAAGGGGTACTATTAAGTGTGTCTAACGGAGCGCGCTAAAGAGATATCTGCCTTCATCACTCCTTTTGGACTTTTCAGATATGAACGCCTTCCTTTCGGACTATGTAATGCCCCGGCCACCTTTCAAAGAGCTGTCAACCGTGTCATCCAGGGCTTGGATAACACATACGCCTACCTGGACGATATCGTCGTAGCCTCCAACTCCTGGAGTGAACATCTGCTCCAGCTGCGACGTCTGTTCTCAAAGCTCCTGACAGCCGGCCTCACCATCAACCTGGGCAAGTCCACTTTCGCGAAAGGTAAAGTGCGTTATCTGGGTCATGTTATTGGGAGTGGCAGCATAGCTCCGTTAGACTCGCACACTCAAGCCATCCAACAGTATCCACAGCCTACCACCAGGAAGCAGCTCCTGCGCTTCCTTGGTCTTGCCTCTTACTACCGTAGGTTTGTGAGGAATTTCAGTACAGTCGCCACACCTCTAATTCTATTAACCAGTCCCAAGCAACGGTATAATTGGACCCTACAGCAAACCGTTGCTTTCGAACAACTCAAATTCCTCCTCTGTTCTAACCCCATTCTCGCCTCTCCAGATATCACCAAGCCTTTCGTCCTTCATGTCGACGCCAGTGGTACCGGCGTTGGTGGTGTCCTGATGCAACAACGAGGCGAGGAGGTTCTACCTGTCAGCTACTACAGCTACAAACTGAAACCACACCAGAGGAACTACAGCACTATTGAAAAGGAGCTACTATCCATCGTCCTGAACCTCCAACACTTCGCTCCGTACCTACAAGGCGCCGGGTCTACCACCATCTTCTCAGACCACAACCCTCTCCGCTTCCTACATCAAGCCCAATTCACCAACCAGCGTCTTCTACGATGGGCTCTGTATTTACAAGACTTCAACCTGGAGATCCGCTATATCAAGGGTTCTGACAACACCATAGCCGATGCCCTCTCCAGAGTTTATGAAGTAGAAGCGACTCCATCCATTACTCCACCACATAACGACGTACTTCTTCCAGAACCGCAGGCTTCGGGGGAGAGTTGTGACAATAATCTCCTTCAAGAGATTGAGCCTGCTCTTCCCTCCACAAACACGTCGTTGAAATTATATAAAACGACTATGGAAGACATGTCCAACAACAACAACAACACCAGCAAGGCTTGCCAGGGTGAGCAAAACGGATGCAGCCAGCCACCTGTTCGGACTCAAACCACCAAACTACATGTTGATCGCTACCGGCTCCGCTGATTGGTCGCCGGTCTGGCTGCACCTGCACTCGCCCCCCCATACTACTTGATGTCTGGGGTCGCCCCAACCTCCTACCTCAGAATATTCAGTGCTTCCACAGTTAACACTTCTCCCGGCTAGACGTTAGCGTGTACTGAGAGAAGTGGTGGCTTAAAGCCAATATTCCAGCACCTCCCATTTACTTTTGTATTGCACTTCTTGTTATTTTGCCTTAACGTAACTTTTCATTGTGTCATCTAATTATTCTTATTATTTTGATTGATTTTATTATAAGAATTTGTTTGTCCATTTTTTCATGTTTTGATTTATTTAACGTAATTAAAATTTCATTGTTAAAATTTACTTGTGTTTTGTGTGTCTTCTCCTTACCTTACCACAGACGAAGTTCCAGTTTTCTATTTTTTTTTATAACTATGTGACGAGGCCTTACCTAAGACTTACCATGGGATTCAAGACTACTACTGGCCAGGTATGGTAAATAACGTCAAACAGTACGTAAAACAGTGTCATACATGTCAGATGGCAGGCAAACCGAACGTCTCCATTCCCAGAGCACCACTGATTCCCATACAGGTGCCTGCGGAACCTTTCCACAGACTCATAATAGACTGTGTTCGTCCTTTACCTCGGACCAGTTCAGGTAACGCCTACATCCTAACCATCCTGTGTCCTACCACCAGATTTCCCATAGCAGTTCCAGTGAAGAACATCACGGCTGCTACGGTTATCAAACATCTATTGAAGATCTTCACTCAATACGGATTTCCCAGGGAGATTCAAAGTGACTGTGGCACCAACTTTACCAGTGATCTCTTCAAAAGGACACTGGAGGAGTTCAACATCAAACAGGTATTGTCCAGCCCCTATCATCCTGCTTCACAGGGTTCTCTTGAACGTAGTCATCAGACCATCAAAGCACTCTTGAAAAAGTTTTGTAGTGAAACCTCAAAGGATTGGGATAAGCAGATTGACCTAATAATGTGTATTTTCAGAAGTCTCCCCAATGAGTCCCTAGGAGTATCTCCTTATGAGATGCTCTACGGCCGTAAGTGCCGTACTCCCCTTAAGGCTTTCAAAGACTCTCTCAGAGATGCCACCTTCAGTGAGCATCAGAATGTGCCCCAGTTTCTTCAAAACCTTCAACACATTCTAGAGAGAGTCCACCGCTTTGCCCATGATAATCTATTGAAAGCCCAGGTGAGAATGAAGACTCATTACGACCAGACCAGCAAAGTAAGAAAATTCAAGCCGGGAGACTTCGTCCTTGCCTATTTCCCTATCCCAGGTTCACCTTTACAAAACAGATTTTCAGGACCCTACTGCGTCAAAGAGTGCAGAAACAACAACACTTACGTCATAGAGACTCCAGATAGGCGGCGGAAGACCCAGCTGTGCCACGTCAACCTCTTGAAGCAATATAATGGTACTCCTCCCACTGTCTTGACTAACTATTCCACATTCACAGAACCCTACATCCACAGTGAGACCTTCCCAGCTTCTTCTCCCGAAAGCACTGACAAGGAGTCGGCGCTTTCTAATTCCGAAATCCTTAATGATCTTCCCAAATGCTTTCAGGATAATAATCGTGCTCCTATGCCCTCTTCTAATTCCACTCTCACCTCGTCAGATAAGCCCTTCATCCTCCATGTCGACGCCAATGGTACCGACGATGGTGGTGTCGTGATGCAGCAACGAGGCGAGAAGAATACACCTGTCAGCGACTACTGCTACAAGGAACGACGGAACAATTGGCAAGGAGCTACTCTTCCTCATCCTGAAGCTTCAGCACTTCACTCCACCCTTGAAAAATGCTCGGTCCACCATCAACACGGACCACACCACCCTACACCTCCTGCAGCACGCCCCCTTCTCATCTCAACGTCTTCTACTATGGGCTTGCTAACTGCAGAAATTCAACCTGGAGACACGCTATACCAAGGGTCTGACAACATCTTAGCCCCTGATCTCTCCAGAGTTTATGAAGTAGAAGCGACTCCATCCATTACTCCACCACATAACGACGTACTTCTTCCAGAACCGCAGGCTTCGGGGGAGAGTTGTGACAATAATCTCCTTCAAGAGATTGAGCCTGCTCTTCCCTCCACAAACCCGTCGTTGAAATGATATAAAACGACTATGGAAGACATGTCCAACAATGACAACAACACCAGCAAGGCTTGCCAGGGTGAGCAAAACGTATGCAGCCAGCCACCTGTTCGGACCCAAACCACCAAACTACATGTTGATCGCTGCCGGCTCCGCTGATTGGTCGCCGGTCTGGCTGCACCTGCACTCGCCCCCCCATACTACTTGATGTCTGGGGTCGCCCCAACCTCGGACTTCAGAATGTTCAGTGCTCTCGTTGTCACCACTCCTCCCGGCTAGACGCTAGCGTGTACTGAGAGAAGTGGTGGCTTAAAGCCAATATTCCAGCACCTCCCATTTACTTTTGTATTGCACTTCTTGTTATTTTGCCTTAACGTAACTTTTCATTGTGTCATCTAATTATTCTTATTATTTTGATTGATTTTATTATAAGAATTTGTTTGTGCATTTTATTCATGTTTTGATTTAATTAACGTAATTAAAATTTCATTGTTAAAGTTTACTTGTGTTTTGTGTGTCTTCTCCTTACCTTACCACAGACGAAGTTCCAGTTTTTTCTATTTTTTTTTATAACTATGTGACGAGGCCATACCCCTAGCCTTAAACAGCCGAACACCAACGCGTTACCGTCACAAGTTATATGGACTCACAAGATACACCTTGTGAGTCCCCCTGGGCCTCACCCTGTATCTTGGTGCCCAAACCCCAAGGTAAGGTGCGGTTGTGCACTGACTATCGTAAACTGAACTCTGTCACTGTCAAGGATGCTTACCCCTTGCCAAGGATAGATGACATCCTTGATGCCATTGGTAGTGCCCAGTACTTGTCCCAAGTGGACTTGCTTAAGGGGTACTATTAAGTGTGTCTAACGGAGCGCGCTAAAGAGATATCTGCCTTCATCACTCCTTTTGGACTTTTCAGATATGAACGCCTTCCTTTCGGACTATGTAATGCCCCGGCCACCTTTCAAAGAGCTGTCAACCGTGTCATCCAGGGCTTGGATAACACATACGCCTACCTGGACGATATCGTCGTAGCCTCCAACTCCTGGAGTGAACATCTGCTCCAGCTGCGACGTCTGTTCTCAAAGCTCCTGACAGCCGGCCTCACCATCAACCTGGGCAAGTCCACTTTCGCGAAAGGTAAAGTGCGTTATCTGGGTCATGTTATTGGGAGTGGCAGCATAGCTCCGTTAGACTCGCACACTCAAGCCATCCAACAGTATCCACAGCCTACCACCAGGAAGCAGCTCCTGCGCTTCCTTGGTCTTGCCTCTTACTACCGTAGGTTTGTGAGGAATTTCAGTACAGTCGCCACACCTCTAATTCTATTAACCAGTCCCAAGCAACGGTATAATTGGACCCTACAGCAAACCGTTGCTTTCGAACAACTCAAATTCCTCCTCTGTTCTAACCCCATTCTCGCCTCTCCAGATATCACCAAGCCTTTCGTCCTTCATGTCGACGCCAGTGGTACCGGCGTTGGTGGTGTCCTGATGCAACAACGAGGCGAGGAGGTTCTACCTGTCAGCTACTACAGCTACAAACTGAAACCACACCAGAGGAACTACAGCACTATTGAAAAGGAGCTACTATCCATCGTCCTGAACCTCCAACACTTCGCTCCGTACCTACAAGGCGCCGGGTCTACCACCATCTTCTCAGACCACAACCCTCTCCGCTTCCTACATCAAGCCCAATTCACCAACCAGCGTCTTCTACGATGGGCTCTGTATTTACAAGACTTCAACCTGGAGATCCGCTATATCAAGGGTTCTGACAACACCATAGCCGATGCCCTCTCCAGAGTTTATGAAGTAGAAGCGACTCCATCCATTACTCCACCACATAACGACGTACTTCTTCCAGAACCGCAGGCTTCGGGGGAGAGTTGTGACAATATATATATATATATATATATATATATATATATATATGTCGTACCTAGTAGCCAGAACGCACTTCTGAGCCTACTATGCAAGGCCCGATTTGCTTAATAAGCCAAGTTTTCCTGAATTAATATATTTTCTCTAATTTTTTTCTTATGAAAAGATAAAGCTACCCATTTCATTATGTATGATGTTAATTTTATTTTATTGGAGTTAAAATTAACGTTGATATATGACCGAACCTAACCAATCCTACCTAACCTAACCTAACCTATCGCTATTGGTTAGGTTAGGTTAGGTAGCCGAAAAAGGTAGGTTAGGTTAGGTTAGGTAGGTTAGGTTGTCGAAAAACAATTAATTCATGAAAACTTGGCTTATTAGGCAAATCGGGCCTTGAATAGTAGGCTGAGAAGTGCGTTCTGGCTACTAGGTACGACATATATATATATATATATATATATATATATATATATATATATATATATATATATATATATATATATATATATATATATATATATATATATATATATATACATATATATATATATTATTAAATATGACCGAAAAAGTAAGATTAATAATTCTAACACGAATTTTCTCAATCTTTCGTACATTTCTTTTCACTGTTGGAGGTAAATCAAAAATCAATTCTCCAAAATTCATTTTTATTTCTAGTCTGACGCGACACGAGCGCGTTTCGTAAAACTTATTACATTTTCAAAGACTTTAGTTCACAAATACACAACTGAATAGAACTGATTGATTGATTGATAAAGATTAAGCCACCCAAGAGGTGGCACGGGCATGAATAGCCCGTAAGTGGTACAATTTTTTTTTTTCCCCCAGTGTTCTGAGGTTTGCATTTAGCCATCAAGCTGTTATCGTGGGGGAGGATACTGCTTCACAGTCTTTATGAGGGTGTCCAGCTGCTGGACACCTTTGTTGACCAGGAGAGTGGCTGTGTTGATGGCTTCAGGGTGGCCACTGCATGATTCAGGAACTCTTAAAGCTCTTCTAAGGTCATTGGTTGCTTCACATTCCAGAAGATAGTGAAGTAATGGCTTTTCTGTGACAGTTTGGCAGAAGATGCACTCTCTCTGTCGGGGTTCACCAATCTCCCAGTTGCATCTGTAACCTAGACGTAGTCTATATAGCCTAACTGCTATTTCCCTGTGGATTCCTTTTGGGATATTTAACCTTTCTAATTTGGTTGCCTGAAGATACCATGTTTCAGATGGCGAACCTTCAGCTATTCTCTGGTGTAGGTAGGCTTTGTTGAGATGTGAGAGTTTTTTGGCCATGATGTTTTTTATGTTC
>NW_025555271.1:0-79644 GCF_020424385.1 Procambarus clarkii | reverse complement strand
ACAATGTAAGGCCAGGCGTCAGGGGTGAGGGAGGGGCAGCCATTGTTTATACTAGACCAGAGGCGCAGGGAGGAATTCGGCTCCTGTTAATTTACTTGGAAGAGTGTTATGGAAACCAAAGGTGTACCATTATCACACGCTGTCAACAAATTCAAGTTAAGTGTCTTTCCGAAACCCTTTTATCTATCATTAGTGGCCATTAATGTCATTGGGTAGGGTGTTCCGGTTAGATCACGAGATCGCCTCATACTAAAGGTAATTAAGCCAGGTCTTCATGGTTCCATGTATAGTGTTTTCTCTGATATAGCTTGTCATATATAGGATTCTGGCTTTACAGCTAGCGCCCTTTTGACAGGTCAAGATGAGGAAGCATGCTTTGTGCATCAGTTACCAGGGTGATGGAAGCTACCTCAAAGAGGGAAAACGTGGTGTCTACACCCTAGTTATACCTGGTAACTAAGACCTGCTGTACTATAAGATAAGGAACCTTTTCAATGTATGAAGTTAATACTGTAGTTTGATTGGCTGCATATATATATAAATTAAATTAATATAAACCCCCTAATGTGTAGAGGATCGATTTGTGAGATTATGAGATTATTGCAGAAATACAGTCCACTTATCATTATACAAATTGCTATCGAAGTATATAAATTCATATAAATTAAATAAATATAAATCTCACAGGTCGGTTCCCACAGACCCCATACCCCGATCTGTGAGTTGTAGTTGACCCCATAACCCAAGCCATGAGCTGTAGTGAACCCCCCATACCCAAACCCGTGAGCTGTAGTGGACCCCATACCCCAACCTGTGACTGTAGTTGACCCCATACCCCAACTCGTGAGATGTAGTTGACCCCATACCACAACCCGTGAGCTGTAGTTGATCCCATACCCCAACACATTAGCTGTAGGTGACCCCATACCCCAACCCATGAGCTATAGTTGACCCCATACCCTAACCATGAGCTGCAGTGGACCCCATACCCCAACCCATGAGCTGTAGTGGACCCCATACCTCAATCCATGAGCTGTAGTTGACCACATACCCCAACCAGTGAGCTATAGTTGACCCCATTCCCCAATCTGTGACTGTAGTTGAACCCATACCCCAACCCGTGAGCTGTAGTTGACCCCATACCTCAACCTGTGACTGTAGTTGACCTCATACCCTAACCCGTGAGCAGTAGTTGACCCCATACCCCAACCCGTGAGCTGTAGTTGACCCCATACCCCAACCCGTGAGCTGAAGTAGACCCCATACCCAACCCGTGACTGTAGTTGACCCCATACCCCAACCCGTGAGCTGCCAGTGGACCCCATACTCCAACCCGAGAGCTAAAGTTGACACCATACCCCAATCTGTGAGCTGTTGTTGACCCCATACCAAAACCCATGAGCTGTAGTGAACTCCATACCCCAACCCATGAGCAGTAGTTGACCCCATACCTCAAGTTATGAGCTGTAGTTGACCCCATACCCCAACCCGTGAGCTGTACTTGACCCCATACCCCAAGCCATGAGCTGTAGTTGACCCCCATACCCCAACCCGTGAGCTGTAGTTGACCCCATACCCCAAGCCATGAGCTGTAGTTGACCCCATTCCCCAACTCATGAGCTGTAGTTGACCCCATACCCCAACCCGTGAGCTGTAGTTGACCCCATACATCAACCCATGAGCTTCAGTGGACCCCATACTCTAACGCGTGAGCTAAAGTTGATCCCATACCCCAACCAATGAGCTGTAGTGGACCCCATACCCCAACCCGTGAGCTATAGGTGACCCCATACCCCATCCTGTGAGCTGTAGTTGACCCCAACCCCAACCCGTGAGCAGTAGTTGACCGTATACCCAACCCGTGACTGTAGTTGACCCCATACCCCAACCCATGAACTGCATACCCCAACGTGTGAGCTAAAGTTGACCCAATACCCTAATCTGTGAGCTGTAGTTGACCCCATAACCACACCTGTGAGCTGTAGTGGACCATATACCCCACTAGTGAGCTATAGTTGACCCCATACCTCAACCCGTGAGCTGTAGTTGACCCCATACCCCAACCCGTGAGCTGAAGTTGACCCCATACCTCAACCCGTGAGCTGTAGTGACCCCCATACCCAACCCGTGAGCTGAAGTTGACCCATACCCTAACCCGTGAGCTGTAGTTGACCCCATACCCCAACTCGTGAGCTAAAGTTGACCCCATACCCCAATCTGTGAGTTGTAGTTGACCCCATAACCCAAGCCATGAGCAGTAGTGGACCCCCCATACCCACCCCGTGAGCTGTAGTTGATCCCATACCCCAACCCGTGAGCTGTTGTTGACCCCATAACCCAACCCTTGACCTGTAGTTGACCCATACCCCAACCCATGAGCTATAGTTGACCCATACCCCAACTCGTGAGATGTAGTTGACCCCATACCCCAACCCGTGAGCTGTAGTTGATCCCATACCCCAACCCGTGAGCTGTAGTTGACCCCATAACCCAACCCTTGACCTGTAGTTGACCCCATACCCAACCAATGAGCTGTAGTTGACCCCATAACCCAACCATGACATGTAGTTGACCCCATATCCCAACCCATGAGCTATAGTTGACCCCATACCCAACCCATGAGCTGCAGTGGACCCCATACCCTAACCCGTGAGCTAAAGTTGATCCCATACCCCAATCTGTGAGCTGTAGTTGACCCCATACCCCAACCCATGAGCTGTAGTTGACCCCATATCCCAACCCGTGAGCTGTAGTTGACCCCATACCCCAACCTGTGAGCTATAGTTGACCCCATACCCTCCTGTGACTGTAGTTGACCCCATAACCCAACCCGTGAACAGCAGTTGACCCCATACCCCAACCCGTGACTGTAGTTGACCCCGTACCCCAACCCATGAACTGCAGTGGACCCCATACCCCAACGTGTGAGCTAAAGTTGACCAATACCCTAATCTGTGAGCAGTAGTTGACCCCATACCCACACCTGTGAGCTGTAGTGGACCCCATACCCCAACTAGTGAGGTATAGTTAACCCCATACCCCAACTTGTGACTGTAGTTGACCTCATACCCCAACCCATGAGCTGCCAGTGGACCCCATACTCCAACCCGAGAGCTAAAGTTGACCCAATACCCCAATCTGTGAGCTGTAGTTGACCCCATACCCCAACTTATGAGCTGTAGTTGACCCCATACCCCAACCTGTGAGCTGTAGTTGACCCCATACCCCAAGCCATGAGCTGTAGTTGACACCATACCCCAACCCAGAACTGTAGTTGACCATAATCCCCAACTCATGAGCTGTAGTTGACCCCATACCCTAACGCGTGAGCTAAAGTTGATCCCATACCCCAACCAATGATCTGTAGTGGACCCCTTACCCCAACCCGTGAGCTATAGGTGACCCCGTACCCCAACCCGTGAGCTGTAGTGACCCCATACCCCAATCCGTGAGCAGTAGTTGACCCCACACCCCAACCCGTGACTGTAGTTAACCCCATACCCCAACCCATGAACTGCAGTGGACCCCATACCCCAACTTGTGAGATATAGTTGACCCCATACCCCAACCCGTGAGCTGTAGTTGACCCCATTCCCCAAACCGTGAGCTGAAGTTGACCCCATACCCCAACCCGTGAGCTGTAGTGAACCCCATACCCCAACTCGTGAGCTAAAGTTGACCCCATACCACAATCAGTGAGTTGTAGTTGACCCCATAACCCAAGCCATGAGCTGTAGTGGACCCCCAATACCCCAACCCGTGAGCTATAGTGGACCTCCCATACCCCTACTCGTGAGATGTAGTTGACCCCATACCCAACCCGTAAGCTGTAGTTGATCTCATACCCCAACCCTTGAGCAGTAGTTGACCCCATACGCCAATTCGTTAGATGTAGTTGACCCCAAACCCCAACCCTTGAGCTGTAGTTGACCCCATACCCCAACCTATGAGCTCTAGTTGACCCCATACCCCAACCCATGAGCTGTAGTTGACCCCATACCCCAACCCATGAGCTATAGGTGACCCCATACCCCAACCCATTAGCTGTATTTGACCCCATACCCCAACCCATGAGCTGCAGTGGACCCCATACCCTAACCCGTGAGCTAAAGTTGATCCCATACCCCAATCTGTGAACTGTAGTTGACCCCATACCCCAACCTGTGAGCTGTAGTTGACCCCATACCCCATGCCATGAGCTGTAGTTGACACCATACCCCAACCCATGAGCTGTAGTTGACCCCATTCCCCATCTCATGAGCTGTAGTTGACCCCATACCCCAACCCGTGAGCTGTAGTTGACCCCAAACACCAACCCATGAGCTTCAGTGGACCTTATACCCTAACACGTGAGCTAAAGTTGATCCCATACCCCAACCAATGATCTGTAGTGGACCCCATACCCCAACCCGTGAGCTATAGGTGACCCCATACCCCAACCCGTGAGCTGTAGTTGACCCCATACCCCAACCCGTGAGCAGTAGTTGACCCATACCCCAACCCGTGACTGTAGTTGACCATATACCCCAACCCATGAACTTCAGTGGACCCCATTCCCCAACTTGTGAGCTATAGTTGACCCCATACCCAACCCGTGACTGTATTACACCCCATACCCCAACCCGTGAGCTGTAGTGAACCCCATACCCTAACATGTGACTGTAGTGCACCCCATACCCCAACCCGTGAGCTGTAGTTGACCCCATACCCCAACTCGTGAGCTAAAGTTGACCCAATACCCTAATCTGTGAGCTGTAGTTGACCCCATAACCACACCTGTGAGCTGTAGTGGACCATATACCCCACTAATGAGCTGTAGGTGACCCTATACCTCAACCTGTGAGCTGTAGGTGACCCTATACCTCAACCCGTGGGCTGTAGGTGACCCCATACCCTAACCCGTGAGCTGTAGGTGACCCCATACCCCAACTCGTGAGCTAAAGTTGACCCCAAACCAAACCTGTGACTGTAGTTGACCCCATACCCCAAACCGTGAACTGTAGTTTACCACATACCCAAACCCGTTAGCTGTAGTTGACCTCATAACCAACCCATGAGCTGTAGTTGACCCCATAACCCAACCAATGACCTGTAGTTGACCCTATACCCCAACCCATGAGCTGTAGTTGACCTCATACACCAACCCATGAGCTATAGTTGACCCCATACCCCAACCCATGAACTGCAGTGGACCCCATACCCAAACTTGTGAGCTATAGTTGACCCCATACCCCAAACCCGTAAGCTGTAGTTGACCCCATTCCCCAACCCGTGAGATGAAGATGACCCCATACCCCAACCCGTGACTGTAGTACACCCCATACCCCAACCCGTGAGCTGTAGTGAACCCCATACCCTAACCTGTGACTATAGTTCACCCCATACCCCAACCTGTGAGCTGTAGTTGACCCCATATCCCAACTCGTGAGCTAAAGTTGATCCCATACCCCAATCTGTGAGTTGTAGTTGACCCCATAACCCAAGCCATAGTAGGGGGGATGGCTCCACACAGGCCCTTTTTTTTTCTGGGAAAAAAGTGCCTGTGCGCCCCAAGGGTTTCAGGTAAATTTAGAAAATCCCCTGTGCGCCCCAAGGGTTTCAGGTAAATTTAGAAAATCCCCTGTGCGCCCCAAGGGTTTCAGGTAAATTTAGAAAATCGTGTATAGCGCTTGGGGGTTTTCAGGTAAATTTTGTCAGTCGCAGATTTTAGAAGTAAGGATTTCTTATGAGAAAATAATTTCCGAGACTTAGAAGTTTGTTAAAGCCTTATGGGAGAAATTCAAATAACGTGTGTAGCACTTTAGGGCTTCCAGGAGAACTCTACGGACATATTTTACATGTTTTCAACTTACAAAATCGTCTATGTAAGCCTTAGTTATTCATATAAATTTAGAAAATCACCTGTGTAAGTCATTGTTTTCAGGGTTTCGTACATCACACCCCCCTCCCTCCCCCCTTACCTCGCAATCTGTCGCCTCACCTGTGTTTACTTTACGCCCGGTCAGCCAGACCTCTTATCTTATGTTATCTTCTCATAATATCTGGACCGTCCCTCCTCTCTCTCTCTCCTTTCATTCAGTTCAACTATTTTCCAACATCGTATGTTTGCTCCTTTTCATTAAGCAAGTCAGTATGTTTGCTCCTTTTCATTAAACAAGTCAGTTTTACACAAATAAATCATGTTAGTAAGCAAGTTCTAGCTCACGTTCCCCACCTTAGTCCCCTGTCGTATAATGAATACTATCATTCCAATCCCTCTAAAATTTAAAAATAATCATATTTCAAATGTAGTTCAATACAGTAATTAGTTACCAAGCTCCAGCTCTTGTCCTCCGCCTTAGCTCTCTCTCGTATCTTCGTTAGTATCAGTCCAATTTCCCTGAAATTTCTACCCTCTGTATTTCAGACATAGTTTAGTAAATGCAAACAATTATCAAACTCTAGCTCTTGTCCCCAGCTTAGTTCATTTGTACAAAATCATTAGTAACAGTCCAAATTCCCTGAGATTTTTAGCCTCTGTATTTCAGACACCATAAATAAGATCAAAACAGTTACCAAGCTCCAGCTCTTGTCCTCCGCCTTAGTTCTCTTTCATATCTTTGTAAATAAACCACCAATTTCCCTGAAATTTCTACCCTCTGTATTTCAGACACCGTAAATAAAATCAAGTCAGTTATCGAGCTCCAGCTCTCGTCCCCGCCTTAGTTCTCCTTCGTATCTTTGTAAATAACCCATCAATTTCCCTAAAATTAAAAGCAGACATACTTCAAAGTTAGTAAATAAGATCAAGTCAGTTACTGAGCTCCAGCTCTCGTCCCCCCACCCTCTTCCACCCTCAAGTTTTTGTAAATAACCCATCAATTTCCCGAAATTTAAAAGCAGACATACTTCAAAGTTAGTAAATAAGATCAAGTCAGTTACTGAGCTCCAGCTCTCGTCCCCACCTTAGTTCTCTTTCGTATCTTTGTAAATAACCCATCAATTTCCCTGAAATTTTACCCTCTGTATTTCAGACATAGTAAATATGATGTAAACAATTATAAAACTCTAGCTCTTGTCCTCTGTCCAAGTTCACTCCTGTAAATTCATTACTCTCAGTCCAAATCACCCAACTACATTTTCAGACATAGTAAATAAAAACCAGTTCAGTTATCAAGTTACAACTCTTGTGCCCCAGCTTAGTTCATTTGTGCAAGTTCTTTGTATTCTCTATTCTCCTTATCATGTTTTCATGTTCTCTGTAAGTTCATATTCCCAGCATGTTCACTGTATTCATCAACTTTTTCTTACATGTTTTCTGTGTTCACTGTATGTTCACTGCGTTCATTCCCCTACTTAACCTCAATTTTTTATGTTCTTTGTTTCTTTTAACCAATTCGTTTCTTCCATTCACTAACTAGTTCTTTGTCAAATATTAGCATCAGCAATACAGTTTCCTCAACAATTTTAGTCACCAAGTTTTTATTTGCAAAACTATGTCAAAGTAATTCTCGTAGTCAACTTAATAGTTCTACCAGCCATGTTCTTAAACAAATCTACACTTTATTCAGTTCCAAATTTACAAAGACAAACCTTTCTTGTAACTTCTTAACTAAAAATCTTTCGCCAATCAACTGAAACATAGTCACTTTCCTCATTTCTCAACTAACATATTAATACAATCAACCAAAAAATAGTCAGAAATAGCCTCGTCCAACACTGTTCTTAACTAAAACAACCTTTCTCTTAGCTAAAAATTGTCAAAGGAAACTTCTTTCAGCACTTTCTTAACAGCCGCTATGTTTCATCAAGAAAAAATTGTCAAAGGAAACTTTCCAAAACTGTTCATAACTAGCTTTTTATCCATCGTCAATCAACTAAAAATAATAACTTTCATCATTTCTTAACTAAACTTATTCCCCAGTCATCAGAAAATAACCGTGTTCTTCATGTTTCATTGTCATTTCTTATCTAAAAATTATCCGCCAATCATCAGAAAAAGTCATGTTCATCATGTTTTGGCTTTTGCTCAACTAAAAGTATTCATCGGTCAACTAAAAAATAGTTACTTCATCGTGTTTCCTTGTCATTTCTTAACTGAAATATCACTTCTCTCATCTGAAAATAGTCATGTGTAGTCTCTTTCCAACACTGTTCTTACCTAAAACAGCCTTTCGCTTAGCTAAAAATTGTCAAAGGAATCTTTTCAGCACTGTTCATAACTAACTTTATCCATCGTCAAGTCAGAAAATATAGTCAAAGATATCTATCATCGTCGTTCTTAACTGACATTTATACTTTGTGGAGCACTAAAATAGTCAAATGTAGCTTTTTCAGCACTTTCGTAAAAATTATATGTCGTCAAGTACGAAAAAAATAGTCAAAGGTGCTCTCCGTTACACCAAAGTTACTCTTCGATAAATCAAAGACGCTCTTCAATACATCAAGGACTTACTCAAAGATACCAAAGTTACACTCTAAGACATCCTTCGAGACATCAAAGACTTCCTTAAGACTTCAATGGGACTCTTCCATTCATCAAAGACATTCTCTAAGCCCTCAAAGTTATTCTCAGCACAATCAAAAGTTATTCCGAGACAACAAAAGTTATTCTCAGAACAATCAAAAGTTATTCCAAGACAACAAAAGTCATTCTCAGAGCTATCAAAATTATTCTCGGAGTCATCAAAAGGTATTCTCTAACTCACTTTGGTCATTAAAGTTAATTTCTATGTTATAAAAGTTTGTCTCAGAGACATCTAAAGTTAATCTTAGAGTTATCAAATGTAATCTCTAACTCTCTTTTGGTCGTCAAAGTTGATCTCAGAGTTAGCAAAGGTAATCTCTAACTCACTCTCGTTCATCAAAGTTGTTTCAAAGACATCAAAGTTATTCAAAGAGCTAACAAAAGTTATTCTCAGAGTCACCTTCGTTCTTCAGAGAAACTTTCCAAAACATCTTTATTCATCAAAGTTATTCTCAGAGGCATAAAAGTCATTCTCAGAGCTATCAAACTTGTTCTCAAAGTCATCTAACTTATTCACAGAGTCATCAAAGTTAATCTAAGACATCATTTTTCATCAAAGATATTCTCTCTAAACCATCAATGTTCTTCTCTAAGACATAAAAGTTATTCTCAGAGTCACCTTCGTTCGTCAGAGAAACTTTCAAAACATCTTTGTTCATCAAACTTGTTTTCAAAGTCATCAAAAGTTAATCTAAGACATCTTCTTTCATCAAAGTTATTTTCAGAGCCATCTAAAGTTATTATGTAAGACATAAGTTATTCTCAGAGTCATCAAATGTTATTCTCGAAGTCATCAAAGTTATTTTCAGACATCTAAAGTTAATTTCTATGTTATAAAGTTATTCTCAGAGACATCTAAAGTTAATCTTGGTCATCAAAGTTGTTCTCTAAACATCAATGTTGTTCTCCAAGACATCAAAGATGTTCTCAAAATCATAAAAGTTATTCCCAGAGCTATCAAAGTTAATCTCAGAGTTATCCAAAGATATTCTCATGTCCACAAAAGTTATTCCAAGAGACGTCAAAGTTGTTTCAAAGACATCAAAGTTAATCTCAGAGTTATCCAAAGACATTCTCAGAGACATCTAAAGTTATTCTCTAAGACATCAAAGTTGTTCTAAGAGTTATCAAAAGTTATTCTCAGTCATGATATGTTATTCTCTAACTCACTTCCATTCATCAAAGACATTCTCTAAGTCCTGAAAGTTATTCTCTAAGACAACAAAGTCTTTCTCAGAGCTACCAAAGATGTTCTCTAAATCATAAAAGTTAATCTTAACTCACCTTCGTTCATTAGAGAAACTTTCCAATCCATATTCGTTTGACCGGAGTTATTCTCAGAGTCATCAAAGCGATCTCTAATTCATCTTCGTTCTCCAAAGTTGTTCTCTAAGACACCTTCATTCATCAAAGAAACTCTCCTTCTTCCATCATGTTATTCTTTAAGACATCTTCAGTCATAAAATTTTCTCTCCAAAATGTAACTAGTTCAGCTTTTCATACCAAACCTGCATTTCTGTTAAAACATATTTTCTTAGTTGCTTTACCCTAAAACTGTTCTCTGAACTACACTGTTCAAACCTACGTAACCTATCCTCTCCACCCAATGTTACTTAGTTAACGTAACGTTCCTAAACCTAGCTTTACCTATCCTAACATACCTTACCTTACCTTCCCTATCTTACCTAACTTTACCTATCCTAACATAACTTACCTTACCTTCCCTAACTTAACCTAACTTTACCTATCCTAACTTAACTTGCCTTTCATAACCTAACTTTACCTATCCTAACATAACTTACCTTACCTTCCCTATCTTACCTAACTTTACCTATCCTAACATAACTTACCTTACCTTCCCTAACTTAACCTAACTTTACCTATCCTAACTTAACTTACCTTTCATAACCTAACTTTACCTAACATAACTTACCTTACCTTCCCTAACTTAACCTAACTTTACCTATCCTAACTTAACTTGCCTTTCATAACTTAACTTTACCTATCCTAACATAACTTACCTTACCTTCCCTATCTTACCTAACTTTACCTATCCTAACATAACTTACCTTACCTTCCCTAACTTAACCTAACTTTACCTATCCTAACTTATCTTACCTTTCATAACCTAACTTTACCTAACATAACTTACCTTACCTTCCCTAACTTAACCTAACTTTACCTAACATAACTTACCTTACCTTCCCTAACTTAACCTAACTTTACCTATCCTAACTTAACTTGCCTTTCATAACTTAACTTTACCTATCCTAACATAACTTACCTTACCTTCCCTATCTTACCTAACTTTACCTATCCTAACATAACTTACCTTACCTTCCCTAACTTAACCTAACTTTACCTATCCTAACTTATCTTACCTTTCATAACCTAACTTTACCTAACATAACTTACCTTACCTTCCCTAACTTAACCTAACTTTACCTATCCTAACTTAACTTACCTAACTTATTCTGCTTAACATAACTTACATTACCTTCCCTATCTTACCTAACTTTACCTATCCTATCCTAACCTAACTTGTCTTACCTAACTTAATCTTACTTTCCCAAACTGATGTATCCTAACTTATCTAGTCCAACCAGACATGATCTAACTTAAGTATTCCTTCTTGTCTTTGTGTTTCGTCAATCATTGTCTCATATTCATTTACTCATTTCATTAGATAATTTCTCAAATGGTCACTTATGCATTTCAAGTGCTATTTGTTAGAGATTGGATATTTAAGCATTTCAAAGAATTTTTGTTATATATGGGCATTTACTCATTTCAAGGGATAATTTCTCAAATGGACGTTTTTTGCATTTCAAGTGTTATTTGTTTAAGATTGGGTGTTTAACCATTTCAAAGGTTTTTCTTATATATGGGAACTTACTCGTTTCAAGGGCCAATTTCTCAAATGGTCATTTTTGCAGATCAAGGGTTATTTGTTAAAGTTCATCAAGTTGCCCATAAGTTGTATTTATTATGTTTGTTACCATATGTTCTTATTCCCCCACCCCTTAACCTAACCTCTTGTAATCTTAGTGTATTAGTAGGTTCTATCTTATGTTCTTATTCCCCAACCCTTAACCTAACCTTTCAGATGTAGTTTGTTGAATATATTATCCTTTTCATAACCTTTCAGATGTAGTTTTGTTTCTTGTTTTTGTATATTTTACCCAAACCCACCATCCCACTTAACCATCTTTCCTTCTTTACTTTGATTCTCCTACTCCTTCTAACCCTCCTTTTCTATCTCTCTCCCTTATTCTCTCTCTTCCTCCCCCTCTCTCTCCCTCATTTGCTCAAATGCTCTCTTGTTTCTCAAATTCAAGTCTTATTGCTCCCATTCTCACACCCTCATTCTCATTCACTTAGTTTTTCTTTTTCTCAATTCAAGTCTTAGTGCTCCCATGCCCACACTCTCTCTCATTCTCTCTTCTTTGGTCCCATTTTCTTCTGCCCCCTCTCTCTTACTCCTTGCTCTTCTTTCATGCTCTCACTCCCTTGAGCTCTTGTTTCTCAATTTCAAGTCTTAGTAGATCTGATTCTTTACTATTGTAATTTTTATTATTACTATGATAAAGAATGAACTTATATGTGAAAACAAAGTAAAGAAGGAAAGAAGGTTAAGTGGGATGGTGGGTTTGGGTAAAATATACAAAAACAAGAAACAAAACTACATCTGAAAGGTTATGAAAAGGATAATATATTCAACAAACTACATCTGAAAGGTTAGGTTAAAGGGTTGGGGAATAAGAACATAAGATAGAACCTACTAATACACTAAGATTACAAGAGGTTAGGTTAAGGGGTGGGGGAATAAGAACATATGGTAACAAACATAATAAATACAACTTATGGGCAACTTGATGAACTTTAACAAATAACCCTTGATCTGCAAAAATGACCATTTGAGAAATTGGCCCTTGAAACGAGTAAGTTCCCATATATAAGAAAAACCTTTGAAATGGTTAAACACCCAATCTTAAACAAATAACACTTGAAATGCAAAAAACGTCCATTTGAGAAATTATCCCTTGAAATGAGTAAATGCCCATATATAACAAAAATTCTTTGAAATGCTTAAATATCCAATCTCTAACAAATAGCACTTGAAATGCATAAGTGACCATTTGAGAAATTATCTAATGAAATGAGTAAATGAATATGAGACAATGATTGACGAAACACAAAGACAAGAAGGAATACTTAAGTTAGATCATGTCTGGTTGGACTAGATAAGTTAGGATACATCAGTTTGGGAAAGTAAGATTAAGTTAGGTAAGACAAGTTAGGTTAGGATAGGATAGGTAAAGTTAGGTAAGATAGGGAAGGTAATGTAAGTTATGTTAAGCAGAATAAGTTAGGTAAGTTAAGTTAGGATAGGTAAAGTTAGGTTAAGTTAGGGAAGGTAAGGTAAGTTATGTTAGGTAAAGTTAGGTTATGAAAGGTAAGATAAGTTAGGATAGGTAAAGTTAGGTTAAGTTAGGGAAGGTAAGGTAAGTTATGTTAGGATAGGTAAAGTTAGGTAAGATAGGGAAGGTAAGGTAAGTTATGTTAGGATAGGTAAAGTTAAGTTATGAAAGGCAAGTTAAGTTAGGATAGGTAAAGTTAGGTTAAGTTAGGGAAGGTAAGGTAAGTTATGTTAGGTAAAGTTAGGTTATGAAAGGTAAGTTAAGTTAGGATAGGTAAAGTTAGGTTAAGTTAGGGAAGGTAAGGTAAGTTATGTTAGGATAGGTAAAGTTAGGTAAGATAGGGAAGGTAAGGTAAGTTATGTTAGGATAGGTAAAGTTAGGTTATGAAAGGCAAGTTAAGTTAGGATAGGTAAAGTTAGGTTAAGTTAGGGAAGGTAAGGTAAGTTATGTTAGGATAGGTAAAGTTAGGTAAGATAGGGAAGGTAAGGTAAGGTATGTTAGGATAGGTAAAGCTAGGTTTAGGAACGTTACGTTAACTAAGTAACATTGGGTGGAGAGGATAGGTTACGTAGGTTTGAACAGTGTAGTTCAGAGAACAGTTTTAGGGTAAAGCAACTAAGAAAATATGTTTTAACAGAAATGCAGGTTTGGTATGAAAAGCTGAACTAGTTACATTTTGGAGAGAAAATTTTATGACTGAAGATGTCTTAAAGAATAACATGATGGAAGAAGGAGAGTTTCTTTGATGAATGAAGGTGTCTTAGAGAACAACTTTGGAGAACGAAGATGAATTAGAGATCGCTTTGATGACTCTGAGAATAACTCCGGTCAAACGAATATGGATTGGAAAGTTTCTCTAATGAACGAAGGTGAGTTAAGATTAACTTTTATGATTTAGAGAACATCTTTGGTAGCTCTGAGAAAGACTTTGTTGTCTTAGAGAATAACTTTCAGGACTTAGAGAATGTCTTTGATGAATGGAAGTGAGTTAGAGAATAACATATCATGACTGAGAATAACTTTTGATAACTCTTAGAACAACTTTGATGTCTTAGAGAATAACTTTAGATGTCTCTGAGAATGTCTTTGGATAACTCTGAGATTAACTTGATGTCTTTGAAACAACTTTGACGTCTCTTGGAATAACTTTTGTGGACATGAGAATATCTTTGGATAACTCTGAGATTAACTTTGATAGCTCTGGGAATAACTTTTATGATTTTGAGAACATCTTTGATGTCTTGGAGAACAACATTGATGTTTAGAGAACAACTTTGATGACCAAGATTAACTTTAGATGTCTCT
The DNA here is from genome assembly GCF_020424385.1 of Procambarus clarkii. Lineage (NCBI taxonomy): Eukaryota > Metazoa > Arthropoda > Malacostraca > Decapoda > Cambaridae > Procambarus > Procambarus clarkii. Next base: position 65,412 of record NW_025555271.1, on the reverse strand, counting down.
GAGAATAACTTTATAACATAGAAATTAACTTTAGATGTCTGAAAATAACTTTGATGACTTCGAGAATAACATTTGATGACTCTGAGAATAACTTATGTCTTACATAATAACTTTAGATGGCTCTGAAAATAACTTTGATGAAAGAAGATGTCTTAGATTAACTTTTGATGACTTTGAAAACAAGTTTGATGAACAAAGATGTTTTGAAAGTTTCTCTGACGAACGAAGGTGACTCTGAGAATAACTTTTATGTCTTAGAGAAGAACATTGATGGTTTAGAGAGAATATCTTTGATGAAAAATGATGTCTTAGATTAACTTTGATGACTCTGTGAATAAGTTAGATGACTTTGAGAACAAGTTTGATAGCTCTGAGAATGACTTTTATGCCTCTGAGAATAACTTTGATGAATAAAGATGTTTTGGAAAGTTTCTCTGAAGAACGAAGGTGACTCTGAGAATAACTTTTGTTAGCTCTTTGAATAACTTTGATGTCTTTGAAACAACTTTGATGAACGAGAGTGAGTTAGAGATTACCTTTGCTAACTCTGAGATCAACTTTGACGACCAAAAGAGAGTTAGAGATTACATTTGATAACTCTAAGATTAACTTTAGATGTCTCTGAGACAAACTTTTATAACATAGAAATTAACTTTAATGACCAAAGTGAGTTAGAGAATACCTTTTGATGACTCCGAGAATAATTTTGATAGCTCTGAGAATGACTTTTGTTGTCTTGGAATAACTTTTGATTGTTCTGAGAATAACTTTTGTTGTCTCGGAATAACTTTTGATTGTGCTGAGAATAACTTTGAGGGCTTAGAGAATGTCTTTGATGAATGGAAGAGTCCCATTGAAGTCTTAAGGAAGTCTTTGATGTCTCGAAGGATGTCTTAGAGTGTAACTTTGGTATCTTTGAGTAAGTCCTTGATGTATTGAAGAGCGTCTTTGATTTATCGAAGAGTAACTTTGGTGTAACGGAGAGCACCTTTGACTATTTTTTTCGTACTTGACGACATATAATTTTTACGAAAGTGCTGAAAAAGCTACATTTGACTATTTTAGTGCTCCACAAAGTATAAATGTCAGTTAAGAACGACGATGATAGATATCTTTGACTATATTTTCTGACTTGACGATGGATAAAGTTAGTTATGAACAGTGCTGAAAAGATTCCTTTGACAATTTTTAGCTAAGCGAAAGGCTGTTTTAGGTAAGAACAGTGTTGGAAAGAGACTACACATGACTATTTTCAGATGAGAGAAGTGATATTTCAGTTAAGAAATGACAAGGAAACACGATGAAGTAACTATTTTTTAGTTGACCGATGAATACTTTTAGTTGAGCAAAAGCCAAAACATGATGAACATGACTTTTTCTGATGATTGGCGGATAATTTTTAGATAAGAAATGACAATGAAACATGAAGAACACGGTTATTTTCTGATGACTGGGGAATAAGTTTAGTTAAGAAATGATGAAAGTTATTATTTTTAGTTGATTGACGATGGATAAAAAGCTAGTTATGAACAGTTTTGGAAAGTTTCCTTTGACAATTTTTTCTTGATGAAACATAGCGGCTGTTAAGAAAGTGCTGAAAGAAGTTTCCTTTGACAATTTTTAGCTAAGAGAAAGGTTGTTTTAGTTAAGAACAGTGTTGGACGAGGCTATTTCTGACTATTTTTTGGTTGATTGTATAATAAGTTAGTTGAGAAATGAGGAAAGTGACTATGTTTCAGTTGATTGGCGAAAGATTTTTAGTTAAGAAGTTACAAGAAAGGTTTGTCTTTGTAAATTTGGAACTGAATAAAGTGTAGATTTGTTTAAGAACATGGCTGGTAGAACTATTAAGTTGACTACGAGAATTACTTTGACATAGTTTTGCAAATAAAAACTTGGTGACTAAAATTGTTGAGGAAACTGTATTGCTGATGCTAATATTTGACAAAGAACTAGTTAGTGAATGGAAGAAACGAATTGGTTAAAAGAAACAAAGAACATAAAAAATTGAGGTTAAGTAGGGGAATGAACGCAGTGAACATACAGTGAACACAGAAAACATGTAAGAAAAAGTTGATGAATACAGTGAACATGCTGGGAATATGAACTTACAGAGAACATGAAAACATGATAAGGAGAATAGAGAATACAAAGAACTTGCACAAATGAACTAAGCTGGGGCACAAGAGTTGTAACTTGATAACTGAACTGGTTTTTATTTACTATGTCTGAAATGTAGTTGGGTGATTTGGACTGAGAGTAATGAATTTACAGGAGTGAACTTGGACAGAGGACAAGAGCTAGAGTTTTATAATTGTTTACATCATATTTACTATGTCTGAAATACAGAGGGTAAAAATTTCAGGGAAATTGATGGGTTATTTACAAAGATACGAAAGAGAACTAAGGTGGGGACGAGAGCTGGAGCTCAGTAACTGACTTGATCTTATTTACTAACTTTGAAGTATGTCTGCTTTTAAATTTCGGGAAATTGATGGGTTATTTACAAAAACTTGAGGGTGGAAGAGGGTGGGGGGACGAGAGCTGGAGCTCAGTAACTGACTTGATCTTATTTACTAACTTTGAAGTATGTCTGCTTTTAATTTTAGGGAAATTGATGGGTTATTTACAAAGATACGAAGGAGAACTAAGGCGGGGACGAGAGCTGGAGCTCGATAACTGACTTGATTTTATTTACGGTGTCTGAAATACAGAGGGTAGAAATTTCAGGGAAATTGGTGGTTTATTTACAAAGATATGAAAGAGAACTAAGGCGGAGGACAAGAGCTGGAGCTTGGTAACTGTTTTGATCTTATTTATGGTGTCTGAAATACAGAGGCTAAAAATCTCAGGGAATTTGGACTGTTACTAATGATTTTGTACAAATGAACTAAGCTGGGGACAAGAGCTAGAGTTTGATAATTGTTTGCATTTACTAAACTATGTCTGAAATACAGAGGGTAGAAATTTCAGGAAATTGGACTGATACTAACGAAGATACGAGAGAGAGCTAAGGCGGAGGACAAGAGCTGGAGCTTGGTAACTAAATTACTGTATTGAACTACATTTGAAATATGATTATTTTTAAATTTTAGAGGGATTGGAATGATAGTATTCATTATACGACAGGGGACTAAGGTGGGGAACGTGAGCTAGAACTTGCTTACTAACATGATTTATTTGTGTAAAACTGACTTGTTTAATGAAAAGGAGCAAACATACTGACTTGCTTAATGAAAAGGAGCAAACATACGATGTTGGAAAATAGTTGAACTGAATGAAAGGAGAGAGAGAGAGGAGGGACGGTCCAGATATTATGAGAAGATAACATAAGATAAGAGGTCTGGCTGACCGGGCGTAAAGTAAACACAGGTGAGGCGACAGATTGCGAGGTAAGGGGGGGAGGGAGGGGGGTGTGATGTACGAAACCCTGAAAACAATGACTTACACAGGTGATTTTCTAAATTTATATGAATAACTAAGGCTTACATAGACGATTTTGTAAGTTGAAAACATGTAAAATATGTCCGTAGAGTTCTCCTGGAAGCCCTAAAGTGCTACACACGTTATTTGAATTTCTCCCATAAGGCTTTAACAAACTTCTAAGTCTCGGAAATTATTTTTCTCATAAGAAATCCTTACTTCTAAAATCTGCGACTGACAAAATTTACCTGAAAACCCCCAAGCGCTATACGCGATTTTCTAAATTTACCTGAAACCCTTGGGGCGCACAGGGGAATTTCTAAATTCACCTGAAACCCTTGGGGCGCACAGGGGAATTTTCTAAATTTACCTGAAACCCTTGGGGCGCACAGGCACTTTTTTTCCCAGAAAAAAAAAAGGGCCTGTGTGGAGCCATCCCCCCTACTAGCCATGAGCTGTAGTGGACCCCCAATACCCTAACCCGTGAGCTATAGTGGACCCCCCATACCTCTACTCGTGAGATGTAGTTGACCCCATACCCCAACCTGTGAGCTGTAGTCGATCTTATACCCCAACCCTTGTGCTGTAGTTGACCCCATACCCCAATTTGATAAATGTAGTTGACCCCATACCCCAACCCGTGAGCTGTAGTTGACCCCATACCCCAACTCGTGAGCTAAAGTTGACCCCATACCCCAATCTGTGAGTTGTAGTTGACCCCAGAACCCAAGCCATGAGCTGTAGTGGACCCCTTATACCCCAACCCGTGAGCTGTAGTGGACCCCCATACCCCAACTCGTGAGATGTAGTTGACCCCATACCCCAACTCGTGAGCTATAGTTGATCCCATACCCCAACCCGTGAGCTGCAGTTGACCCCATAACCCAACCCATGACCTGTAGTTGACCCCATAACCCAACCCATGAGCTATAGTTGACCCCATACCCCAACCCATGAGCTGCAGTGGACCCCATACCCTAACCCGTGAGCTAAAGTTGATTCCATACCCAAATCTGTGAGCTGTAGTTGACCCCATAACCCAACCCATGAGCTGTAGTGGACCCCATACCCCAACCCATGAGCTGCAGAGTACCCCATACCCCAACCCGTGAGCTAAAGTTGACCCCATTCCCCAGCCTGTGATTGTAGTTGACCCATAGCCCAATCCGTGAGCTAAAGTTGACCCCAAACCCAACCTGTGACTGTAGTTGACCCCATACCCCAACCTGTGAGCTGTAGCTGACCCCATACCCCAACCCGTGAGCTGTAGTTTACCACATACCCAAACCCGTGAGCTGTAGTTGACCCCATACCCCAACCCGTGAGCTGTAGTTGACCACATACCCACACCCGTGAGCTATAGTTGACCCCATACCCCAACCTGTGACTGTAGTTGACCCCATATCCCAACCCGTGAGCTGTAGTTGACCCCATACCCCAACCTGTGACTGTAGTTGACCCCATACCCACCTGTGACTGTAGTTGACCATATACCCCAACCCGTGAGCTGTAGTTGATCCCATACCCCAACCTGTGACTGTAGTTGACCCTATTCCCCTACCCGTGAGCAGTAGTTGACCCCATACCCCAACCCATGAACTGCAGTGAACCCCATACCCCCAACGTGTGAGCTAAAGTTGGCCCAATACCCTAATCTGTGAGCTGTAGTTGACCCCATACCCACACCTGTGAGCTGTAGTGGTGTTACGGACCCGAGCCCAGTGTTGTAGCACGGAGCGGTGACGACAACGCCATCAGTGGGTCAGCTCCCGAAACCCCTCCAAATGGACGACGCCATCTAGTGAGGACAGGATATACCGGCCACAGGGGCTGGATTCCAGTCTTAATCAGCTCGTAACATAGCCGCTGCTGACCTGTGGTGAGGTGGCGCTTAGACAGCAACGCCATCTATGGAGTGGATAGGTGGACGTTTGGGTCTAAGCCTGTAAGTGAGGTGCCCTAGAGTGTCACCAGTACTAATGACGTGTCTGATTACAGAGTCGACCTGGGACTGCTGTATCGGACGATGGGGAGTCTACCCAAGGCAGCCATAGTCTCTCCACATGTTTGTTGCAGAAGCTGTGAGTCACCCCCGGACGGACACTGTTTAGAGTGTTAGCCTGCCTGTGATGTGGCAGAGTCGAGGAATCGTCGCATCCGGGGCTGGCTGGTGGAGGAGACTAGCCACTGTGGTGCTATAGAGAGGAGAGTGATCTGCGGAATCACACGAGGCTCCTGCCTAGGGCTCGCAACCCTAGTATCGGTCGTGGAGTGGCCTACACAGAAAACTGATTGGAACCTGCCAGCTACAGGCTGGATTTGTGGTTGAAGGCCTCCACGACAGTGCACCCAGTGGGACTGTGATTTGGCTGGCCTGTGGCCAGGGTAGATCTGCCGAGAGAATCAGAGGATTCTTCGTGGGCCAAAAAAAAAAGAACCAGGTCTACTCATCGTGAGCACCGTGGAGCATCCCGTGTCTTCAGAGGAAGACGATTCTGTACATTGTGCATTTATACCCCTCGTGTGACAGTTTATATATTTATTTATGGTGGTGGTGATTATATATAGATATCCGAGCATTTGTATCCCTTCCCCTTTAATTTACTTGCGTTACGGAACACACCTCTTGAAAGTGTCGGAAAATCCGACACCATTTAATAATCATACAGATAATAGCTGTGTTGTATAAACAAGTTACCCATAGAAAACGTAACTTGTAGTGGAATTACCGTCTAAGAAAACGGGATATCATCACCACATACTATTATAATTCACCAGCTATTCTGCTGGGAATTATTCTTAAATACATTAGTCTTTGGACTTTACCATCATAAAAACATCTTATATAAATTAACTTAATTATCAATATTAAAGTAGAGTAAATGTGACCCTTCTATCACTTTCTGAAATCTGGACAAAGTAGGCCAGGCGTCAGGGGGGAAGGAGGGGAGCCATTGTTGTGTCACCTCCGAGACGTGTGGAGCAAATTCGGCTCCTATCATTCTGGACAATGTCGGCCAGTAACGTCAATAGTATGGAGTGTTAAACAGTCATTGTTTATATTGAGACCAGAGGCTCACACGGGAGCAAATTCGGCTCCTGTTAATTTTACTTGGACGTAGTGTTATGGAAACCAAAGGTACCATCTCCAACACGATGTCTACAATACAAGTTAAGTGTCTATCCGAAACCCGTTTATCATTCATTTATGGCCATTAATGTCAGGATATAGGGTGACCCGGTTAGATCGCGAAATCGCCTCAAACTAAAGGTAATTAAGCCAGGTCTTCATGTTCCATGTACTGTATAGTGTTTTCTCTGATATAGCTTGTCATATATAGGATTCTGGCTTCACAGCTAGCGCACTTTTGACAGGTCAAGACGAGGATGCAAGATTTTGTGCACCAGTTACTGGGTGATGGAAGCTGCCTCAAAGAGGATAATTTGGTGTCTACACCCTAGTTATACCTGGTGGACTAACCTGCTGTACTATAAGATAAGGAACCTCATCAATGTATGTAGCTATTACTGTAGTTTGATTGGCTGCATATATATTAATTTAATAACCCCCCCCTAATGTGTAGAGGATCGATTTGTGAGATTATGAGATTATTGCAGAAATACAGTCCACTTATCATTATACAAATTGCTATCGAAGTATATAAATTAAATAAATATAAATCTCACAGGTCGGTTCCCACATTATTTGGTCCTTCGAACCGGATTATTCGGTCCTTTGAACCCACATTTGGTCATCTTAGTACCGGATGAACCAGTTAACCAGTGGATTCATTAAATAAACTAGTGCAGTGTTATTTAAACAAAGCCAGCCAGTCATAGACAGCGGCGTTGCCTCGTGGGAGCTCAGGAGCCTCCCTCAGCCCAGTTCAGCTTCGTCAGCGGTTTCATGCACACCCACAGATATTTGGTGGCGTGTTATTTCGTGAAATGACAGCGCTAATATAGAAGCCAGCCTAATTAGTGACTGTGTCTTCGCGATATTGTTCACGGATTTCGTGGTGTTACATTTCGCGAGAGATTATCCACGAATTTTGTGGACTTTATTTCGCGAGGTCACTAATAATATTTAATACTTCTAGATAGTATTAGAAGTTTCATAGAGGCTAATTAAGAGGCTATTATCAATAATTGTGTATATTATTTCTCCAAATAGAGAATTATTTAATATATATTGCACTAGTGATCACAGTATAATATTTACTAATTGCCAACCCACAACAGGGTAGGATATTAAAATTGACTAGTTGAACTATTATTGTTCATCCTAGTCCCATTATTACCATAGTCAGTTGTACTATATTGAACAACCTAACACCATTAATGAATGGTCCAGACCCTATTTTGGGTGTAAATTTTATCAACTCGAATTGAGTTGTGTATATATAATAATTTACTTATGATCATTACACCTTTGAGTGATTAATTAGTGTCTCTACCATCCTAGGGTGATATAGAAGAGCTAACCTAAAGGTACTTCCATGACACTGGTTTATCACTCAAATCATTAGTGTGTATGATTGTATATATATAATGTGTATTAATTTTAAGTGCTAACCTCTAGTAGAGGTAGGATTATTGCCTAGTGAGTGCAGAATTTACCCTAGGCTATCATTAGAGCTTGTTCAGTATTATGAGCAGCCCAAGTACAAGCCCCACAAGGCTTCACCAACTAGCCAGTATGGATAATGCAGGGAGAATGAAAAGAACCCTTGCAGGTCTTAAAGGCCACTTAACAAGACAGATCAAGAAATGTGAAGATTTGTCACAACAATCTCAAGTTGATTATGCTGACCTGGAAAGCTATTATCAAGCAGCTGCAGGTAAATTTGAGCAAATCAAATGCCAAATAGCAACATATGTGGCTGAACTTGCCAACACTAATTTATCAGAAACAGAAATAGACGACATTATGGTTGATCTTGCGAATTATGAAGATCACACTCAGGCCACGTTACAGCCTTATGTTAAATTAATTGCACAGAACAAGGCAACAGCAACAACAACAACAGTTGCATCTAATACGAGTCAAGCAGAAGCTCGACTCCCTCCAATTAATTTACCCACTTTCTCAGGAAAAGATGAGGAAGATTGGGATGAATTTTGGAACAAATTCGTTGACCTTGTAGACTCAAAACAATCTTTACCAAAGAGTAGTAAATTCTCTTATTTGCAAGGCCAATTATCAGGTGAGGCTAAAACAGTAGTATCCCATCTGAGATTAACTAATGACGGCTATGATCTGGCAGTAAAACTCCTCAAGGATAATTATGCTGATCCAGAAGTAAGAACATCACATTTAGTTCATGAGCTGTTGCATTTACCCCCACCGGAGGCTTCAGCTGATTCACTCCAAGTCTTCAAGCTGGAGGTAGAATCATTGATCAATGCCCTCAGCCTGACAGCAGATACAAACGGGGCTGAGTGGGTCTTGAAAATAATTGTCCAGGAGAAAATACCTAGGGACATATTGAGACAAATAAGTGCTTATTACAATAAAAGCATCTTATCCATGAATGAAATATCTGAAGGTTTAAAGTCAGTAGTTCATCAATTACGAACACATGACAAATTAAAACCACCAAGTAAACCCTCAGAAACCAATAATAGTAAACCACAGAGTACCAAAGGTACTCCAAATCAATCTAGACAATATAATTCAACACCAAAGTGGAACAGAGGCAGTGTGGGCGTTTATGCAGTGGGACCCTCCAAGCCTATAGTTACTGTGTCATCCAAGAACGTGACACCAAAGGGTACTGGAAGCTATGGAACATGTTTGTTCTGCAATGAGAAACATTCAATGTACCACTGCCCTAATTTTCCTGATAGTGACGCCCGTGTTGAGCGACTCAAAGATTTGCAACATTGCACGAGGTGCCTCAGGAAACATAACATCATCGACTGTGATACCCAATTACACACCTGTAATAGGTGTAACAAAGGTCAGCACCATGCAGCATTGTGCAGAGACACCAAAACAACGTCTCCAAGACCCAAGGTGGAAGATAGCATTCCCACCACAGTACAGTACTGCAAGGTGCAACCAATAAAGAGTGTCCAATCGGCAAAGTCTAAAGGTAATACGACTTTGCCTACTGCCCAAATTACCATCCTGAATAAGAGGGCCAAGGTCCATACCCGTGGGTTGTTTGACCAAGGATCCCAAAGAACATACATCACTAAAAGGTTGGCAGATGAATTACAATTAAGGCCTGTAGCCCAGATGTCATTCAACATCTCAGGGTTTGTAACAGATGCAGGACCTCAAGTCTGCCAGGTGGTACAACCATCAGTACGCTTAGGCAGGTACGTCTGTCGAGTACAAGCCATTGTGGTGGACAAAATACCAGTAGACCTACAAGTACAAGGTCTGAGAGCAACAGCCAAATTCCTGAGAAATAGAGGAATAAAATTGGCAGATAATATTAAGTCTGATCACCTCACCGACTTCGGTCTCCTTGTAGGGACAGACTATTGTCATCGATTCATCGGTAGCCCTACTAAATATCAGGGTATAACCATGTTAAACTCTGCAGGAGGTAAATTACTCTCAGGCCCAGTATCAAGCCTGAGGAGACCTATGCCTGCAGATAAACAATACCAATAGAAATCTAAATTTGTCAGCTGATTATATTTCTCCAGTAGCATTATACTAAGGAGATTACAGCTGACTATACCAACAGAGGTTGATGTTAGTATCATCATTTGAAGCTGAAGATGAGTTCATGAGGCTTCAGTGGCAAATCAGTGAACAGTAGCCTAAAACAGCTACAAGTCACTGCGACCAATGTCACTGAACCCACTGCAGTCTCAGAACCATACTTTACTTTAATGATGAGCTATTCAATCTTCTGAATCAATTAACTAAATTAAACCCCAGTAAATATGATGACTGATTTGATACATTTATTATTTAATCAAGATGTATTCCATGGGCCTCAGTGTTTATATATCAGTGACCAGTTACCTGAACAAACTTCAAGTTATATCTAATGTCACTGATCTCACTGCAGTCCCTGAATCATACTTGACTGTAGTACTTGATCACATTCAGTCTTCTGGGTTAAATAATATGTAATAAGGCTTGAATATTAGCCTTTCAAGAGTTGACAGGGAAATGAAATCGCATTAGACTTCTAACCCCTGCAACTCTAGTACGGGACATCCGTCCTGTACGAACAGACACACAAATGTGTGATTACTAACTACTAACATCAAATTAATCTAATAATTCGAAGGAGGAGTATCGGTGTTCGTCTGTTCTAAATAGGACTTCGACCCGTGAGCAGCCCCTGGGGAATTATGTCGGAAAATCCGACACCATTTAATAATCATACAGATAATAGCTGTGTTGTATAAACAAGTTACCCATAGAAAACGTAACTTGTAGTGGAATTACCGTCTAAGAAAACGGGATATCATCACCACATACTATTATAATTCACCAGCTATTCTGCTGGGAATTATTCTTAAATACATTAGTCTTTGGACTTTACCATCATAAAAACATCTTATATATATTAACTTAATTATCAATATTAAAGTAGAGTAAATGTGACCCTTCTATCACTTTCTGAAATCTGGACAAAGTAGGCCAGGCGTCAGGGGGGAAGGAGGGGAGCCATTGTTGTGTCACCTCCGAGACGTGTGGAGCAAATTCGGCTCCTATCATTCTGGACAATGTCGGCCAGTAACGTCAATAGTATGGAGTGTTAAACAGTCATTGTTTATATTGAGACCAGAGGCTCACACGGGAGCAAATTCGGCTCCTGTTAATTTTACTTGGACGTAGTGTTATGGAAACCAAAGGTACCATCTCCAACACGATGTCTACAATACAAGTTAAGTGTCTATCCGAAACCCGTTTATCATTCATTTATGGCCATTAATGTCAGGATATAGGGTGACCCGGTTAGATCGCGAAATCACCTCAAACTAAGATTCTGACTTCACAGCTAGCGCACTTTTGACAGGTCAAGACGAGGATGCAAGATTTTGTGCACCAGTTACTGGGTGATGGAAGCTGCCTCAAAGAGGATAATTTGGTGTCTACACCCTAGTTATACCTGGTGGACTAACCTGCTGTACTATAAGATAAGGAACCTCATCAGTGTATGTAGCTATTACTGTAGTTTGATTGGCTGCATATATATTAATTTAATAACCCCCCCCTAATGTGTAGAGGATCGATTTGTGAGATTATGAGATTATTGCAGAAATACAGTCCACTTATCATTATACAAATTGCTATCGAAGTATATAAATTAAATAAATATAAATCTCACAGGTCGGTTCCCACAGGACCCTGCCAGCAGACCGGCTGGATTTGTGGTTGACAGCCTCCACGGCGGTGCCCCCAGTGGACCTGTGTTTTGGCTGACCTGTGGCCAGGGTAGGCTCAACTTCGCAGAGAATTCGTTGTGTGGCCACAGAAGCACCGAAGACTCAACACCGAGGATCCATAGTCTTCAGCAGAAGACTTCAGTGTATTTTCCCCTGTAAATAAGTGTTTATTCCCCTCCCCCTGTGAACTCTTTTATATCTTTTTATATATTTATTTGGTGATGGTAATTATAGTCTTAAGTTCTTAGCTTTCTTTCCCTTCACCCTTTAAGTTACTTGCGTCACGGATCACATCCCTTGAAAGCCACTACTGGCTTGGGGTCGGATATAACTTCCTCTAACAACATCAGAGTAAGGACCCCGTTGCGTCCCGAGAGGGCCGTAAAATCAGTGGACACCATACTCCAACCTGAGAGCTAAAGTTGACCCCATTCCCCAAACTGTGAGATGTAGTTGACCCCATACCCCAACCTATGAGCTGTAGTGGACCCCATACCCCAAAGCATGAGCTGTAGTTGACCCCATACACCAAGCTATGAGCTGTAGTTGACCCCATACCCCAACCAGTGAGCTGTAGTTGACCCCATACCCCAAGCCATGAGCTGTAGTTAACCCCATACCCCAACCAATGAGCTGTAGTTGACCCCATTCCCCAACCTGTGAGCTGTAGTTGACCCCATTCCCCAACCCATTAGCTGTAGTTGACCCCATTCCCCAACTCATGAGCTGTAGTTGACCCCATATCCCAACCCGTGAGCTGTAGTTGACCCCATACATCAACCCATGAGCATCAGTGGACCCCATACCCTAACGCGTGAGCTAAAGTTTATCCCATACCCCAACCAATGAGCTGTAGTGGACCCCATACCCCAACCCTTGAGCTATAGGTGACCCCATACCCCAACCCGTGAGCTGTAGTTGACCCCATACCCCAACCCGTGAGCAGTAGTTGACCCCATACCCCAACCCGTGGCTGTAGTTGACCCCATACCCCAACCCATGAACTGCTGTGGACCCCATACCCCAACGTGTGAGCTAAAGTTGACCCAATACCCTAATCTGTGAGCTGTAGTTGACCCCATACCCACACCTGTGAGCTGTAGTGGACCCCATACCCAAACTAGTAAGCTATAGTTGACCCTATACCCCAACCCGTGAGCTGTAGTTGACCCCATACCCCAACCCGTGAGCTGAAGTTGAACCCATACCAGAACCCCTGGCTGTAGTACACCCCATACCCCAACCCGTGAGCTATAGTGAACCCCTTACCCTAACCTGTGACTGTAGTTCACCCCATACCCCAACCCTTGAGCTGTAGTTGACCCCATTCCCCAACTCGTGAGCTAAGGTTGACCCCATACCCAAATCTGTGAGCTGTAGTTGACCCCATACCCCAACCCATGAGCTCTAGTGGATCCCCCATACCCCAACCAGTGAGCTGTAGTGGACCCCCCATACCCCAACTCGTGATATGTAGTTGACCCCATACCCCAACCTGTGAGCTGTAGTTGATCCCATACCCCAACCTTGAGCTGTAGTTGACCCCATACCCCAATCCGTTAGATGTAGTTGACCACATACCCCAACCCATGAGCTGTAGTTGAACCCATACCCACACTCATGAGCTGTAGGTGACCCTATACCTCAACCCGAGAGCTGTAGGTGATCCTATACCTCAACCCGAGAGCTGTAGGTGACCCTATACCCCAACCTATGACCTGTAGTTGACCCCATACCCCAACCCATGAGCTGTAGTTGACCCCATACACCAACCCAAGAGCTGTAGTTGACCCCATACCCCAACCCATGAGCTGTAGTTGACCCCATACCCCAACCCATGAGCTATTGTTGACCCCATATGCCAACCCATGAGCTGAAGTGGACCCCATACCCTAACCCATGAGCTGCAGAGGACCCCATACCCCAACCTGTGAGCTAAAGTTGACCCCATTCCCCAACCTGTGATTGTAGTTGACCCCATACCCCAACCCGTGAGCTAAAGTTGACCCCAAACCCAACCTGTGACTGTAGTTGACCCCATACCCCAACCCTTGAGCTGTAGTTTACCACATACCCAAACCCGTGAGCTGTAGTTGACCCCATACACCAACCCGTGAGCTGTAGTTGACCACATACCCCAACCCGTGAGCTATAGTTGACCCCATACCCCAACCTGTGACTGTAGTTAACCCCATACCCCAACCCGTGAACTGTAGTTGACCACATACCCAAACCCGTGAGCTGTAGTTGACCCCATACCTCAACCTGTGACTGTAGTTGACCCCATACCCACCTGTGATTGTAGTTGACCCAATATCCCAACCCGTGAGCTGTAGTTGATCCCATACCCCAACCCGTGAGATGTAGTTGACCCCATACCTCAACCTGTGACTGTAGTTGACCTCACACCCACCTGTGACTGTAGTTGACCCAATACCCCAACCCGTGAGCAGTAGTTGACCCCATACCCCAACCCATGAACTGCAGTGGACCCCATACCCTAACGTGTGAGCTAAAGTTGACCCAATACCCTAATCTGTGAGCTGTAGTTGACCCCATACCCACACCTTTAAGCTGTAGTGGACTCCATACCCCAACTAGTGAGCTATAATTGACCCCATACCCCATCCCGTGAGCTGTAGTTGACCCCATACCACAACCTGTGAGCTGAAGTTGACCCCATACCCCAACCCGTGACTATAGTTGACCCCATACCCCAACCCATGAGCTGCTTGTGGACACCATACTCCAACCCGAGAGCTACAGTTGACCCCATACCCCAATCTGTGAGCTGTAGTTGACCCCATACCCCAACCAATGAGCTGTAGTTGACCCCATACCCCAAGCCATGAGCTGTAGTTGACCCCATATCGCAACCCGTGAGCTGTAGATGACCCCATACTCCAAGCTATGAGCTGTAGTTGATCCCATACCCCAACCAATGAGCTGTAGTTGACCCCATACCCAAACCTGTGAGCTGTAGTTGACCCCATACCCGAAGCCATGAGCTGTAGTTGACCCCATACCCCAACCCATGAGCTGTAGTTGACCCCATTCCCCAACTTATGAGCTGTAGTTGACCCTATACCCCAACCCGTGAGCTGTAGTTGACAGCCTACATCAACCCGTGACTGTAGTTGACCCCATACCCCAACTGCAGTGGACCCCATACCCCAACGTGTGAGCTAAAGTTGACCCAATACCCTAATCTGTGAGCTGTAGTTGACCCCATACCCACACATGTGAGCTGTAGTGGACCCCATACCCCAACTAGTGAGCTATAGTTGACCCCATACCCCAACCCGTGAGCTGCAGTTGACCCCATACCCCAACCCGTGAGCTGAAGATGACCCCATACCCCAACCCGTGACTGTAGTACACCCCATACCCCAAACCGTGAGCTGTAGTGAACCCCATACCCTAACCTGTGACTGTAGTTCACCCCATACCCCAACCTGTGAGCTAAAGTTTACCCCATTCCCCAACCTTTTATTGTAGTTGACCCCATACCCCAACCCGTGAGCTAAAGTTGACTCAAACCCAACCTGTGACTGTAGTTGACCCCATACCCCAACCCGTGAGCTGTAGTTTACCAGATACCCAAACCCGTGAGCTGTAGTTGACCCCATACCCCAACCCGTGAGCTGTAGTTGACCCCATACCCCAACCTGTGACTGTAGTTAACCCCATACCCCAACCCGTGAACTGTAGTTGACCACATACCCAAACCCGTTAGCTGTAGTTGACCACATACCTCAACCTGTGACTGTAGTTGACCCCATACCCCAACCCATGAACTGCAGTGGACCCCATACCCCAACGTGTAAGCTAAAGTTGACCCAATACCCTAATCTGTGAGCTGTAGTTGACCCCATACCCCAACCCATGAGCTGCTTGTGGACCCCATACTCCAACCGAGAGCTAAAATTGACCTCATACCCCAACTCGTGAGCTGTAGTTGACCCATACACCAACCTGTGACTGTAGTTGACCCCATACCCCAACCCGTGAGCTAAAGTTGACCCCATACCCCAATCTGTGAGTTGTAGTTGACCCCATACCGCAAGCCATGAGCTGTAGTGGACCCCCATACCCTAACCCGTCGGCTTGTAGTGGACCCCATACCCTAACCTGTGACTGTAGTTGACCCCATACAGCAAGCCATGAGCTGTAGTGGACCCCATACCCCAACCCGTGAGCTGTAGTTGATTCCATACCTCAAGCCATGAGCTGTAGGTGACCCCATACCCCAACCCATGAGCTGTCGTTGACTCCATACCCCAACTCGTGAGCTAAAGTTGACCCCATACTTCAACCCAAGAGCTGTAGCTGACCCCATACCCTATCCCATGAGCTGTAGCTGAGCCCATACCTCATCCTATGAGCTGTATTTGACCCCATACCCTAACCCGTGAGCTGTAGTGCACCCCATACCCCAACCTGTGACTATAGTTGACCCCATACACCAACTCGTGAGATGTAGTTGACCCCATTCCCCAACCCGTGAGCTGTAGTTGATCCCATACCCCCACCCGTGAGCTGTAGTTGATTCCATACCCCAATCCGTGAGATGTAGTTGACCCCATACCCCAACCCATGAGCTGTAGTTGACCCCATTCCCCAACCCATGAGCTGTAGTTGACCCCATAACAAAACCCATGAGCTAAAGTTGATCCCATACCCCAATCTATGAGCTGTAGTTGACCCCATACCCCAACTCATGAGCTGTAGTTGACCCCATACCCCAACCCATGAGCTGCAGAGGACCCCTTACCCCATCCCGTGAGCTAAAGTTGACCCCATTCACCAACCTGTGATTGTAGTTGACCCCATACCCCAACCCCTGAGCTAAAGTTGACCCCAAACCCAACCTGTGACTGTAGTTGACCCCATACCCCAACCCGTGAGCTGTAGTTGACCCCATACCCCAACCCGTGAGATGTAGTTGACCCCATACCCCAACCCGTGAGCTATAGTAGACCCCATACCCCAACCTGTGACTGTAGTTGACCCCATATCCCAACCCGTGAGCTGTAGTTGACTACATACCCAAACCTGTGACTGGAGTTGACACCATACCCCAACCCGTGAGCAGTAGTTGACCCCATACCCCAACCTGTGACTGTAGTTGACCCCATACCCCAACCCGTGAGCAGTAGTTGACCCCATACCCCAACCCGTGACTGTAGTTGACCCCATACCCCAGCCCATGAACTGCAGTGGACCCCATAACCCAACTTGTGAGCTGAAGCTGACCCCATACCCCAACCCATGAACTGTAGGTGACCCCATACCCCAACCCATGAGCTGTCGTTGACCCCATACCCCAACCCATGAGCTGTAGGTGACCCCATACCCCAACCCATGAGCTATAGTTGACCCCATACCCCAACCCATGAGTTGTAGGTGACCCCATACCCCAACCCATGAGCTGTCGTTGACCCCATACCCCAACCCGTGAGCTATATTTGACCCCATACCCCAACCTGTGACTGTTGCTGATCCCATACCCTAAACCTTGAGCGATATTTGACCCCAAACCCCAACCCATGAGCTGTAGTTGACCCCATACCTCAACCCATGAGCTGTAGTTGTCCCCATACCCCAACCCCTGATCTAAAGTTGACCCCATACCCCAATCTTTGAGCCGTAATTGACCCCATACACCAACTCGTGAGCTATAGTTGACCCCATACCCCAATCCGTGAGCTGTAGTGGACTACATACCCCATCCGGTGAGCTGTAGTGGACCCCATCCGGTGAGCTGTAGTGGACCCCATACCCCAACCTGTGAGCTGTAGTGGACTACATACCCCATCCGGTGAACTGTAGTGGACCCCATACCCCAACCCGTGAGCTAAAGTTGACCCCATACCCCAATCAGTGAGCTGTAGTTGACCCCATACCCCAAGTCATGAGCTGTAGTGGACCCCCCATACCCCAGCCCGTGAGCTGTAGTGGACCCCATACCCCAACCCATGAGCTGTAGTGGACCCCATACCCCAACCCATGAGCTGCAGAGGAGTCCATACCCCAACTCTTGAGCTATAGTTAACCCCATACCCCATCCCGTGAGCTAAAGTTGACCCCATACCCCAAGCTACGAGCTGTAGTGGACCCCATACCCTAACCCGTGAGCTGTAGTTGACACTCATACCCCAACCTGTGACTGTAGT
Organism: Procambarus clarkii; assembly: GCF_020424385.1. Lineage (NCBI taxonomy): Eukaryota > Metazoa > Arthropoda > Malacostraca > Decapoda > Cambaridae > Procambarus > Procambarus clarkii. The sequence goes on along the minus strand of NW_025555271.1, from coordinate 47,449 downwards.
TGACCCCATACCTTAACCCGTGAGCTGTAGTTGACCCCATACCCCAACCCATGAACTGTAGTTGACCCCATACTCCAACCCGTGAGCTGTAGGTGACCCCATACCCCAACCTGTTACTGTAGTTGACACCATACCTTAACCCGTGAGCTGTAGTTGACCCCATAACCCATCCCATGAGTTGTAGCTGACCCCATACCCCAAACCATGAGCTCTAGTTGACCCCATACCCCAACCCGTGAGCTGAAGTTGACCCCATACCCCAACCCGTGAGCTGTAGTTGACCCCATACCCCAACCCGTGACCTGTAGTTGACCCCATACCCCAACTCATGAGCTCTAGTTGACCCCATACCCCAACCCGTGAGATAAAATTGACCCCATACCCCAACCCGTGAGCTGTAGTTGACCCCATACCCCAACCCGTGACCTGTAGTTGACCCCATACCCCAACCCTGAGCTGTAGTTGACTCCCATACCTCATCCTGTGTGCAGTAGTTGACCCAGTACCCATCCTGTGTCCAGTAGTTGACCCAGTACCCATCCTGTGTGTAGTAGTTGACCCAGTCCCCATCCTGTGTGCAGTAGTTGACCCCATACCTCATCCTGTGTGCAGTAGTTGACCCCATACCTCATCCTGTGTGCAGTAATAGACCCAGTACCCATCCTGTGTGCAGTAGTTGACCCAGTACCCATCCTGTGTGCAGTAGTTGACCCAGTACCCATCCTGTGTGCAGTAGTTGACCCAGTACCCATCCTATGTGCAGTAGTTGACCCCATACCTAATCCTGTGTGCAGTAGTAGACCCAGTACCCATCCTGTGTGCAGTAGTTGACCCAGTACCCATCCTGTGTGCAGAAGGTGACCCAGTACCCATCCTGTGTGCAGAAGTTGACCCAGTACCCATCCTGTGTGCAGTAGTTGACCCAGTACCCATCCTGTGTGCAGAAGGTGACCCAGTACCCATCCTGTGTGCAGAAGTTGACCCAGTACCCATCCTGTGTGCAGTAGTTGACCCTGTACCCCATCCTGTGTGCAGTAGTTGACCCAGTACCCATCCTGTGTGGAGTAGTTGACCCAGTACCCATCCTGTGTGCTGTAGTTGACCCCATACCTCATCCTGTGTGCAGTAGTTGACCCAGTACCCATCCTGTGTGCAGAAGGTGACCCAGTACCCATCCTGTATGCAGAAGTTGACCCAGTACCCATCCTGTGTGCAGTAGTTGACTCTGTACCCCATCCTGTGTGCAGTAGTTGACTCAGTACCCATCCTGTGTGCAGTAGTTGACCCAGTACCCATCCTGTGTGCTGTAGTTGACCCCATACCTCATCCTTTGTGCAGTAGTTGACTTAGTACCCATCCTGTGTGCAGAAGTTGACCCAGTACCCATCCTGTGTGCAGTAGTTGACCCCATTCCCCATACTGTGTGCAGTAGTTGACCCCATTCCCAATCCTGTGTGCAGTAGTAGACCCAGTACCCATTCTGTGGAGGATTGAGGACGCCATATCCATACTGTACTCACCTAATTGTGGTTGCAGGTGTTGAGCTTTGGCTCTTTGGTTTCACCTAGAGTACCAGATCCCATATGCACTACCGGATGGGTATGGGGCAGTACCGCACCCTTTAGCAATCCTCTGGGCAGTACTTGATCCTGTAGGCAGTAGCGGACTCCATAACCATCTTCAGGTGGTAGTGGACACCTGTGGTTCCCATCCCGGGGCGGTAGAGGACCCATACCCATTCTGTGGGCAGAAGTGAACTATTCACCCATCTTCCGGGCGGTAGTGGTCCCCCCATACCTATCATGTGGGCAGTAGTGTAACCCATACTCCTCCTGAGGGCCTTAGGGGACCCCATACTCATCCTGTGGGCGGTACTGGGCCACATACCCATCATGTGGGTGGTAGTGGCCCACATACTCATCCTCTGGGCGGTAGTGGACCCCATACCCATGCTTTGGGGTAGTGGACCTCATAACCATCCAGTGGATGGAAGTGAACCCCATAGTCTTCCTGTTGGCGGTAGTGGACCTCATGCCCATGCTGTGGGCAGTAATTCACCCCATGCCAATCATGAGGCTGTAATGGACCATCCTATACCCATCCAACAGGTGATAGTGGACCCATACCTATCCTCTAAGGTGGTAGTGGACTCATCGTGAGATTTGTTTTGGACCATAGATCTATCCTGTTTTCAGTAGTGTACCCCATTTCAACTTAACTTCGGGTTGTTTTGCCTGAAACGCTATGTGTACTAGTGGCTTTAGGTATTGTATGTACTAGCTCTATCTATAAATCAATCAGAATGTTTGTAACTCTGCATGTATGTACTTTCCTAAATAAAATATTATTATTATTATTATTACTATTATCATTTTCTGTTGACGTTCCTGCAATTCACTCTCTTTAGATTTCAAAGCACACACAATTGTATATTAAACTCATTTAGAGCCCCATAATAATATGTAATAATTTTTAATGCTTATTATAATTTATTTAAAAATACCAAGATTTCTAAAAACAAAACTACGAGCAATCAATTGGATGTAGCGTATCCATGATACTCGAATAACATGGAAAATAGTACGTAAATTTCACATCAGAAGTTTTACTGGAAAAATACAAGCATCCATTAAAATTTGAGCAAACGGACCCTTATGGTCTTTACAGTAATGTGACGGGTACTATGAGACTATGGTACTTGAGGAAGGGTTGGTGCCTGGTGATAGGATATAGCTGGAAATCTACCACAGATAAACTATGAACATTAGCATATAAGCCTTTGGCCACATAGGTACTATGTTATAGCCAGAGCGGGTTGCAGTAACACAGAGGGAGCACAAAGTACACACAGCTGGCCCAGTAGTGTGTGATAGATATCACCAGTAACATAGAGGGAGCACAGAGTGCACACAGCTCTCCCAGTAGTGTGTGATAGATATCACCAGTAACATAGAGGAAGCACAGAGTGCACACAGCTCTCCTAGTAGAGTGTGATAGATATCACCAGTAACATAGAGGGAGCACAGAGTACACACAGCTGGCCCAGTAGTGTGTGATAGATATCACCAGTAACATAGAGGAAGCACAGAGTACACACAGACCGGTAGTGTGTGATAAATATCACCAGTAACATAGCAGATACCACAGAGTTGTCTCATTAGTGTGGAAGATAATCTAGAAAGCAACCCATATTTTTGTCACTGGTGTCGCTTTTTGTCGCTCAACGTTCCGTCCACCACGTTATAGATAAGCGTAGCGGTGACTTGTGTCTCTTATCTCGTGTTACCGTTGACGCTAGTGTAGTTGTGAGTAGTGTAGTGTTAACAGTTCTCGTGTGTCACCGTTGACGCCAGTGTAGTTGTCAGTAGTGTACCGTTAACAGTTATCGTGTCACCGTTGACGCCAGTGTAGTTGTCAGTAGTGTACTGTTAACAGTTCTCGTGTGTCACTGTTGACGCCAGTGTAGTTGTCAGTAGTGTACTGTTAACAGTTCTCGTGTGTGTGAAGTGTCTTGCTTTTGGTTTTACCAGGATGTATTGATATTATCTGTTGTGAACACTGTTCATGGTGTCCCGGAAGTAATGACCATTGAGTGACCACAAGGCCTTGACCTGTGTGTGACACTTGGCCACATTCACAGTGTGTCCTGGTGTGATGTGATACGTGATTAAAGACAAACTTTCCTCAACAACTCTCCAGCCTACAGCTTTTGGTAAACCAGCGAGCGTTAAGCTTTTGTTAAAGCAAGCAGCAAAAAGCGCTCGGTTAAAGAGGGAGTTTAGAGCTGGTGGCACTTCAGACATCCTCAGGTTATCATCGTCTACCAAAAAGAGGTTTGTGGTAATCTTAATTTTTGTCATTTCATAAAAGTATTTGTTTTAAAGTTCAACAAAAGATTAATTGTATTTCATTAATCAAGGAATAATAGAATGTAAACAATCGATACCATATCAATTAGGTGGGAGATCCGCTAGCGTCTAAAATGTTCATTTCATGGGCCAATCGTTCACCCTTCTAAAACAAACTTTTTTTTTATATTGAGGAAAAACATGTCAAGTTGATGGTGACAGGCACCGAAGTCCTTAAAGTTTAAGTCTCCCCTCGAATGTTAGGATCGTTTTCTTTTGAAAAAGATGGAATCACTGAGTGTGGGAATATTTCATGAAGATCGGGAGATACAGGAGAGGTTATGCTGTGAGCTCTTATGCTGCTTCTTGCTGGGCAGCAAAGTGTGATGTTGTTTAGAGTTTACTTGTGGAAGTTTACAAATAATGTCTGTATTAAGTAATGAGTAAGTCTCATTGGACAAACGTGTCTCTACACTCATCTGAAGACGTCGGCCACAGATACATAATCTCCACAGTAGTGTCAAGTGTGTTAAATATTGTACACACTAATGGTGTTCTCTGTGAGTGATGTTGAAGATCCACACTACAAACAATTATAACCACATGTCTACCTCTACCTTGGCGTTGTAAGAACTACAGCCACTACGCAAGCGTTCACTACCACAAGGTTCACCACACCATACAGCGTTCACGACCACAAGGTTCACCACGCCATACATGATCACAAGGTTCACCACACCAAGCATGACCACAAGGTTAACCACACCAAGCATGACCACTAGGTTTACCACACCATACATGACCACAAGGTTCACCACACCACCATACATGACCACAAGGTTCACCACACCAAGCGTGACCACAAGGTTCACCACACCATACATGACCACAAGGTTTACCACACTGTGGGACATTTGGGGCTTGACTCTATTTATTTAATTATTAAAGTAATGAAATCAATTACCGAAGGACCACCCGCTTTTAAAGTAAAGAGGGAAACTAATAAAATGTGATCATTAGAAATTCATAGAGGAACCAGTGACTATGGATAAATACTAGGAAATATAATCACTTGAATAATTAATGGGCTGTATAAATAATTTACTTGAATCAAAGCCTCAAACACCTACATTGGGGGGTTATTGCTAGAACTTCATATATGTCTAGGAACTAGTGTGGTTCGTACACCAGTTCATTGTGTAATAACCTAATCTTATGAAAAATTTGAGAATCAATAGTAAATTTGTCACCAATAAGAATATAGATCGTAAATAACAGAAATTAATAATTATAATAAGCACGTGTTACTTCCAGTGCACAGTACTCAATAATGACAATCAAATACAGATAATTTGAATAATAAAGAAATACGAAAAAGTCTTAGCTTGAAGACGTTTTCAAAGACATCAGTTACGACTCATCCTCGGAATCTCCGGAATTCTTCGTAGAACACTGGGAGATGAATAACACGGGTAGAGTAACAGCTCGTGGAATTCCTCACACGCAAGCTGTAAATTAAGATATATTACGTAGCAATGTATTAGGCTACTAAATATCTATATTCAAGAAATTGGGAATGAAAGTAATAGAAATTACTAACGTGTGTTTTATTTATGTCGCTCGGCGTGACGACAAGCTACCCTCCTATATACAATCTGTAATGATGCATCAAAAGGGAATTATATGTGTACTTAGCTAATAGGGCACTGTATAAGTTGAAGCTTGCCGAAACTCGCATCCCAGGCTCTAGCGTCACAATGGCGAACACGTGGTGGCTAGCTTGGCTTGGATGTCGACGCGCTTATCTGGCCGGTCATGATGGATTACGTAGAACAAATTGACAAGTTCCGGGCTGAATGTCAGGTTAAATTTTGCTGACGATTCACCACAACGTATCCTAGACTCTGACTCCAAACGAGTTGCTCAATTCCACAACAAGTCTTTACGCCACACTCAGGCGCCTTCCTCTCACGCAGGCGTCTCCACACGATCTCTAATGGCGTCTCTCCCTCATTCGCCATACAAATTTTTCACCACAAATAATATTATTTCTCGCCGTTGTGGCTAAAATGCTTTGATAATGACGGGGTTATAATTCTAGGGAGCTAAATATTATTATTTTCTCGTCTGACGATGGTAAACGAGAAATGGAGATGATTTTAGTTCTCTCCATGGCATTCACGCGTGACGTTATATTTATTACCAGATATCAGTTTTAACTAGAAACTCTCGATTTGGCATTATTTGGGAGTCATGTTATCGGTAAATAATTATCACACAGAACACTGTTGTTTTTAGAGAATCAAACTCAATTCTCTAACACACTGGATATAAATGTCTTTATTTTGGTATAATCTGACGCAATACTGGTTTTTGGTTACATAAGAATTCTAGCATTATTGTACAGATACAATTATTAGTTCATGTGAACACAACTGTTAGTTAATTTTAGTTACTACAGTAATTAGTAGATTTTAGTAATAATTAATAATAATACAACAGTATTGTATTAGTGTTGGAAATTTCCAACATAACTCCGGGAGGAGATTTATCGGGTCGCAGTGTAATGTTGAGTACTGACATACCCATCCCGAAGTTAATATTAATATTAGTATGTTAGTACACACATAACGGATGTCCCGTATTTGTCAAGGACATACAAGAAACTTAAGTCGTGCAGATTTCATGTTAAATGGGACATGCTATTATGAATTATCTAAAGCTAATAACTAAGAAAGCTTACAATAAACTCTGTGACTGGTGTCGCTATGACATGTAATGTTTATGTTACTAAGTCTTAAAGTCTGTAAACTCTCAGATACTCTAGACGAAATGATGTTATTTATAGCCTATACAACAATTAAGAATTAAATCATACAATTCAAATAACTAAGAATGTACTGTGATGTGAATGTTATGCGTCATGGTGACTTGTAACTGTTTTGTTACTTGACATCACACCACAGTATCATCATGATTACTTAAATTGGATGGGAAGGTATTTGCTCTTGGTCAGAGCTATAATAGGCTTGTAGTTTCCGCTTGCATTGTTGAACAACTGCTCTAGTGGAAACATGTATTAAATATTGAAACATTAAATGATTAAGTTATCGGTAATCAGGAACTCTCTAAAGCTTACAATAAACTCAACAACTAGGGTTGCAGTGACATGTAATGATATATTATGTAGTTGCTGAATCATAGGTAAACTCAGAAAAAGTTCCTAAGAACTGATAACACTATTGTATAAGTTGTATTCTACATTATTATACAGTAAAGTATTATTTGGTCATTTAAGATCAAGGAGACTATGACACTACAGTAAGGTCACTGTCTAGGGTCGCTGTGACTTGTAACTATTGAGTTACTAGACAATAACATCACGCACCATCATGATCACCCCAAAATCAAATGATGAAATTGAATTTAATGTGCACTGCCGTGCAGTAGTCATTCTAACTGATGGTACAACTAATTTGCTAACTAGCTAAGATAGTGTAAAATTAGAGAACTGAAAAGGTTTGTTCATTAAAATCAAGGAAAATTCTGAGTCGACAGTGAGATTAGTAGCCTAGTCATTCTGACTTATGAGTTAATTGAATTGCAGCTCATAGGCTTGACACTGTAAACTCATTAATACGAAATCAACCTTTACATGAAATGGAGTTTACTAAATCAGTCTCTATAAGTATAGTCAACTGTAATTAATTGTGAGTACAGACTAGGCTAGTACTCAGTTGACACTAACTAAAGTCCCTAAACCTACCTAAATAAATGGTTTAAATTTCTAACCTACCTACGTAAGGGACTAAGCTAATTGTGAGCAATAATGTACTCGAATTAACATTGTGAGCTGTATTGAGCTCATTAACAGGTTGAGCTATATTGAGCTCATTAACAGTTAACACAGTGAGCTATATTGAGCTCGTTAACAGAGTTAACAGGGTGAGCTGTATTAAGCTCGTTAACATGGGGAGCTATATTGAGCTCATTAAGCATGTTAACAGGGTGAGTTATATTGAACTCGTTACCAGAGTTAACAGGGTGAGCTGTATTGAGCTCGTTAACATGGGGAGCTATATTGAGCTCATTAAGCATGTCAACAGGGTGAGTTATATTGAACTCGTTAACAGCGTTAACAGGGTGAGCTATATTGAGCTCGTTAACATGGGGAGCTATATTGAGCTCGGTAAGCATGTTAACAGGGTGAGTTATATTGAACTCGTTAACAGAGTTAACAGGGTGAGCTGTATTGAGCTCGTTAACATGGGGAGCTATATTGAGCTCGGTAAGCATGTTAACAGGGTGAGTTATATTGAACTCGTTAACAGTGTTAACAGGGTGAGCTATAGTGAGCTCGAATTAACGAGGTAGAGTATTGCATCGTTTAATTATCATGGCGAGCAGTGCTCGTGGCATGGGGAACATCAAAGTGTTCAATTGTCATGGCGAGCAGTGTTAAGCTCGTATTCGCATGGGGAACAATAAGCACTCAATTGTTACGTTAATTCTAAGGTGAGCTATATTGAGCTTATGAAGTATGTAAATTATCAATGTTGATGTTTAATGATAATGCATTAAACAAAGGGAAACCTAAGATTGCTGGAAATTAAATTACTGCTACGATTAATCCTATTCAAGATAATTTGTAACATTTTCCCAACCTAAACGTTTCACGGGTTATTAGTTCTCTGTAGATTCACTTACGTATTGGTAAGTTTGCAAGTTTGTTCGTGCTGCGCTCCTACAATAATTAAGCAGAAACGAAAGAAAAACAACTCAAACAAAATTTATGCAAGTATTTATCACTAACTCTTAGTGCAGAAAACATTGTATTAAGAGGGTTTTCTTGGCAAACCTCAAGCGCAAGTATTGTGGACCAGTGGTCCTAGTGAATTTATAATTACAGAAGTTGCTTGATGACTTCATAGTATTACTAAATTCGGGAAATGCCAGTGGCAGTGAGTGCTAGATTCTCTAGCCTAACATTATTAATTACCTAGGAAGACTGAGTGTGGTCAATTTTTACTTGTCGAAAATAATTCTAGTTCTGCAGTGGATTCAATGGCTTGGTCGCTGTGACTTGTACTTGTTTGAGTACGGACCACTGGTTTTCCACTGAGAGCCATGAAACATCTCGGCGAATACTAATTGCATTACATTCAATCTGAGTTTATTACTCAGCTGTGTTACTCCTTTTAGCTTGCTGCTGGAGAATTGATTTACTGCTGACTAATTTGTTATTGTTGGCAGGCTTAGGCTTGTTCACATTCAGAACTTTACCAGTAAGTAAGTAGGCACCTGCAGATTGGAGCATATTCATGCCCAATCGTTTAACATGTCCAGTTATGAACTGGTAATAGTAGTCTGCTCCTACTAGTACATCCACATTGTTAAGGCGGTCAGACGTTAATTTGTTGTCAGCCAAATTAATTTCACGTTCCTGCAGGAAGTGGGCTGTGTACCCCAGACCCTTAATATTTAAGTCAAAAGGTATTTGATCTACAACAATGGCTTGGACAGCCTTGGCATGACTACCTAGTCGTACAAGCGGTTGAACTACTGAGTATTCATGGGTTCCTCGATTTATCATGAACCCTGACAAGTTTAATTTTACCTGTCTGATTGGTTGTAAATTGAGTGCCTCTGCTGCTTTCTGAGTTATGAAAGTTCTCTGTGAACCTTGATCAAATAGTCCACGTGTGGTGATCTTGGCTCCTTTGTTCTTTACTTGAAGTTGGGCAGTAAGCAAAGCAGCATCCACTTGAGATGCTTGTGAAATTATGCTGTACACTGTCATGTTCACAGAAAATGGTACCATCCGTTTTCTATGTGCGGCGGCTGGGACGCCAGAGAGAGATTGGAGGTAAACAAGAGAGCGTACAGGACGCCCGCCAAGCTTGGTAGCTACTAGTCATGTAATCATATTAAGTATTAAAGTCAGTAACCAAGTCATGACTTTACATCAACCCTACAACCAAGACTTCCTCAGTAACACACAAACACCACATTGGCGACGAGGATGAACTGTGAACGCAGGTATTTGTTCAGTTTCAAACACAAGGGAGAAGCATGCTGCCTGGAGGAGGAAGAGAAGCTGTGAGCGCCATACCCGATGCTGTATGCTAACCGATGCTGTGTGCTAACCAATGCTGTGTGCTAAACGATGCTGTGTGCTAACCCAAGCTGTGTGCTACCCAAGCTGTGTGCTACCCAAGCTGTGCTGAAGAAACTGTGTACTGAGGAATCTGCCGACGTTGTGTACGAAACGACGCATTGATGTGTACAAAACCTGATGTTTTGGTTTCGAAACGACGCTTCGTGCTACAAAATTCATCACACTGAACTGACTGCTGTACCGACTGCTGCACCAACTGCTGTACCAACTGCTGCTGTACCAACTGCTGCTGTACCAACTGCTGCTGTGCCAACTGCTGTGCTGCTGTGAGTAGGAACAACACATGTACACAAGGGCTAGGTAAGAAGTCAGTTGCTGCTATATTGTGCACTGTTGTGAACTTTTGCAATAAAATGCTTGTGTGCTTTGCAAAATTAAAGTAATTACAGTGAATTCTTGACTAACATATACAGTGCAGTAAGTGTTTAATATTCTGAGGAACATTTAAGTGATAAGTTATATTTATTCAGTAAAAATGGCAAATATACCTCAGTTTCCTGCATTTGATCCTGACTGTGACCAGACAAACCTGTCACAGAGGTGGGTCAAATGGCTTAAAAGGTTTGAAAATTTGTTGATTGTTTCTGACATCAAAAGTGCTGAAAGAAAGCGTGCCTTTCTACTTCATTATGCAGGTGATAGAGTTTGTGACATCTTTGACACACTGAAAGACACTGGTGGTGCCAAAGATTATGACACTGCCAAAGCCAAACTAACAGAGCATTTCAAACCAAGGCAAAATACTGCAATGGAAATTATGCATTTCAGGAGAGCAAAACAACTCTCTAATGAAACTGTGGATCAATACCACACACGTCTGCAGGGTTTAGCAGCCCGTTGTGAGTTTGCTGATGTTGACAAAGAAATCAAACAGCAAATAATTGAAACATGCACATCTACACGTCTCCGTCGAAGAGCTCTAGAACTTGTTGATGATGATAGTTCTCTTACCAAGATACTGGATATGGCTCGTCGAATGGAAGATGCTGCACGTGATGCTCGTGTCATGGAGTGCAGTGCCAATAACGGTTCTGCCACTGTTACTAACAGTGATGAGGTACGTAAGGTTCAGGGAGGACACCGTGATCAAAGAAGATATCATGGCAAACCTAACAGTAAATTTAGCCGAGAACCACGTCACAACTGGGGTCAAGGAACAAGGCTCAAGCAGTCACAACGACCCACATCAGAGGGTGTCAACAATAAATGTTACAATTGTGGAGGAGACTACCCACACCAAGATAATGTTTGTCCTGCTCAAGGTAAGAAGTTCTATGAGTGTGGAAAACTAGGTCATTTTGGTGCTATGTGTCGTTCTGCACTAAAGAAACCACAGTCAATGAATAAAAACACTGTACGAGGATCAGGTCATAGGGGTCGAGGTGGTAAACACAATATTGCACCTCAAATCAAGAATGTTAACAATGTACAAGACAACATTTCATTACAACCAGTCTCAGATGACAGTGAATGTGATTATACTTATGGAGTACAAGCAATCACAGAATGGAATGATCTTCCAAACAACCTAGAGACATGTGTATACATTGCTGGTATTTGTCTCAAGGTTCTCATTGACACTGGATCAAACATTGACACCATTGCTGAGTGCCACTATGAAAAAATTAAAAAACAGTTCCCAAAGCTTGAGAACTATAATGGCAAAGCCACTGCCTATTCTTCAAAGGTAGCCTTGCCAGTGATTGGAACTTTCACTGCAGAGATTAAGTCAAAGAATGCAATGCTCATTACTACATTCCATGTTGTTAGGAATGCAAAGGAGTCTTTACTCAGTTACAAGACTTCAACCAAATTGGGGCTACTTCAGCTTTCTAATGCTGTAGCAGTGGAATCTGCAAACAATGTTGATGGTACTGTTGCTGAATTTTCTGATCGATTTAAATCCATAGATTGTTATACTGATAGCAAAGTACATCTGCATATCAACCCAGATGTAATTCCAGTTGCCCAACCACATCGCCGACAACCATTCCATACTCGCAAGAAAGTCGATGCCGAACTGGATAGGCTGATGGAGCTAGATATCATTGAACCAGTAACAGGCCCAACACCATGGGTAAGCCCAACTGTCACTCCACCAAAGCCGAAGAATCCAGATGAGATACGCATTTGTGTGGACATGCGTGTTCCCAACAAGGCAATAATGCGTGAACGCCATCCTACACCGACTGTAGATGATATGATCTACCGCTTGAATGGTGCAACTGTATTCAGCAAGTTAGATTTAAACAAGGGCTATCATCAGCTTGAACTTGATGAGGAGAGTCGATTCATCACAACGTTTACGACACATCGAGGTCTGTATAGGTACAAGCGCCTGAGTTTTGGTATCAACAGTGCTGCCGAGGTATTTCAGCACATCATCAGCCAGGTATTGCAAGACATACCTAATGCTGACAACATGTCTGATGACATCATTGTTTATGGCCGTACCCAAGCTGAACACGACAAAGCTCTTCGTGCAACATTGCAACGCTTACGAGAAAAGAATCTGACGTTAAGCCGAGCAAAGTGTGAGTTCAATCAACATAAAATTGAATTCTTTGGACACGTACTTAGTGACAAAGGTCTGTCTCCAGATCCTAAGAAAGTTGCAGATATCAAGAATGCTGCACCTCCTTCAACGTCCACTGAAGTACATAGTTTTCTGGGAATGGCAAACTACTGTTCTCGCTTCATTCCAGATTTTGCTACCATTACAAAGCCTCTACGTGAGCTCCTGAAGAAAAACGCATCATGGTACTGGAGCGAGATCGAGCAAAATGCATTTGATGCTGTGAAAGATGCACTAGTAGAGAATGCGACTGCTGCATACTTTGATCCATCAATGGACACTGAGTTAACGGTGGATGCTAGTCCTGTTGGTTTAGGTGCTGTGTTAGCCCAACACAAACCTGGTCAACCAGATTCCAGAGTAGTAATTGCCTACGCCAGCCGTTCTCTCACAGATGTTGAGCAACGATACAGTCAGACAGAGAAGGAAGCTCTTGCTCTTGTATGGGGCTGTGAACACTTCAATGTGTATCTGCTTGGTGCACCCTTCACCACGATAGTCACTGACCACAAACCGTTGGAGACCATCTTCAATAATCCAAAGTCCAAACCACCAGCTCGCATTGAGAGATGGGCTCTTCGTCTGCAACCATACAACTTTACGGTGAAATACAAGCCGGGTGCAGGCAATCCCGCTGATTACATCAGTCGACATCCTGCCAACAGTTTCACCATCACCAAGCATCAGCAAGTTGCCGAGGAATATGTACACTCTGTAACCTGTGATGCAGTCCCTAAGGCTCTTACTCTTGATGAAATCCGTACTGCAACCCTAGAGGACCCAACTCTGCAAGCAACAGTGGATGCATTGACTAAGAAAAAGTTTCCACGCATCCCACCCTCAGGAGTTGACCAAGATGCATTCAAAGCACTTGAACGCATCCAGACAGAATTAAGTGTTACGCAACAACGCGACACTGTGCTGCGAGGTACTCGTATCGTTATTCCAGCTGTTCTCCAGCAACGTGCTCTGAAGCTTGCACATCAAGGACACCAAGGTCTTGTTAGGACCAAACAACTGCTACGAGAAAAGGTGTGGTTTCCTGGCATTGATCGTCAAGCAAAGGATATGCATGATGCCTGTGTCCCTTGCCAAGCTGCAGTGGATACTTCAAGACCAACACCTCTACAACCTTCACCACTACCTGCTGCACCATGGACGGAAGTATCAATGGACTTCTGCGGACCACTACCAACTGGAGAGTACTTGATGGTAGTCATTGATGATCACTCACGTTATCCAGAAGTAGAAATCATCAATTCCACATCTGCAAAGGCCGTCATCCCGAAACTTGACAAGATCTTTTCAAACTTTGGCATTCCTGAAGTTGTCAAGACGGACAATGGACCGCCATTCAATGGACAAGACTTTGTCAACTTTGCTGAGCATATTGGATTCAAACACCGCCGTGTGATGCCACTACATCCTCAAGCAAATGGAGAAGTTGAGAGATTCATGCAACCTCTCATGAAAGCGGTACGCTGTGCTCATGCCGAAGGACGATCCTGGAAACAAGCTATGTATGCTTTTCTCAGGAACTACCGTGCAACACCACATGGAACACTGGGCAAGTCGCCTGGCGAACTTTTATTTGGACGTCCTATGAGAAACGCACTACCCGTCATGCCAGCCGAGGTAACGGATAAACTTCTCGCTCAGAAGGATGCACTAGCCAGGGGCAAAATGAAAATTGCTCATGATCAACGTGCAAAGGAACAGTTCATAAAGGTTGGTGACACTGTTCTCGTTAAAAAGAAAAAAGAGGGAAAGTTAGATATGCCGTATGATACAAAACCATATAAAGTGATTAGTGTAAAAGGAACTATGGTAACAGCTAGTAATAGAGATCATAGTATAACACGTAATATGGCTTATTTCAAAGTGATTCCAACTAGTGTAGAAAATGATGAAGTGCAAAGTCGTGCAAAAGAAAAAGAAAAAAATAGTTATAACCCGACAAACAATTCATCAAGGGATGTTATTGCATTTAAGGACTCTCGTCCTAAACGTCATATTAAACGCCCTACACGATTTGATGATTAATTGTGTTCCTATGTAATGAAAAGTATTTACTTATTATGCTAAACTAAATTTAATATTGTTTGAATAATGCAGATATCTCATTCAATATTTTGTAACTTTGTATTACAGTTTCTTTCATGTTTGTTTAACATTGCATATGTATTTTTAACATTGAAATCCTTTGTGGAAAAGATTAAGTTGTTTAAATTCTTTGTGTGCTTAATTAATGTTAAATGTATGCAGTATCTCTTGATATGGTAATAACTTACTTTGTGTCAATAACTTTGCTTTGTGCTACAAGCATGGTAGACATCCTGTATTCATTCTTTTTAAAGAAAAGGAGGGATGTCATGTTCACAGAAAATGGTACCATCCGTTTTCTATGTGCGGCGGCTGGGACGCCAGAGAGAGATTGGAGGTAAACAAGAGAGCGTACAGGACGCCCGCCAAGCTTGGTAGCTACTAGTCATGTAATCATATTAAGTATTAAAGTCAGTAACCAAGTCATGACTTTACATCAACCCTACAACCAAGACTTCCTCAGTAACACACAAACACCACATACACATCTCGCACCTTGCAGCACTGTACTGGTGTAGATTCTCTACCTCCTATTCTAGGATTGACATAATTTGTCCTAACTAATTTGCACAGTGCAGCATGATGCTTGCCCCTTCTACACCTATTGCAGGTGTTCAGTGGGGCGTCACAGTTATTAACATTATGTGATTTGAGACACCTAGTACATTTGTGTAACTGTTTGAGTCGTCTTACTCTTGTGTCTCTATTAGGGTAATTGGTACATTTGTACAGAGAATGCTTTTGATTGCAAAACAAGCACATTCCCCATCCTACAGCTCGTTTAGGGGTTACCGGTTTAGGTAAAACAGTACTTGCAGGTTGTGATGGTTTTGCTGCTTGCATTTGCTTGTTATTTATTCTCTTGTGAGTACTTGGTGTACTCTGGGGAGTCATTACTGGGCTCTTGGGAGTGCTCTTTGGACTATTAGGTCTCTTAGGAGCATCTGTGGAGTTATTGGGAGTGCTCTTTGGACTATTAGGTCTCTTAGGAGCACCTGTGGGGCTCTTGGGCCTTACTGATGAATCAGTGTTTGACTTATTGTTATTACATTGATTATTAGTACCCTTGTTACCCAGTGACAGTGTCACGTTAGGAGTTTCAGATAAGGAAACTGATGTGGGTACAGTTTTGGTGCATTCAGATGAGGCATGAAATGCCTGGTTTGCTGTATGATTACTCATATTGCGCAAACCTGCAAATATATCCTGCATTGACAGGGTATTACCATTCTGGTATACATATAACTTATTAAGTGTATCACCAGACAATTTTCTTTGGACGACAATTTTTGTCATCCACTCAGCAGTTGGGTGATCCACCTCTTTACTGAAGGAATTTAACAGTGACTCAAGCTGAAAACTAAAGGCTTGTAAAGAGTCAACTGATTGTTCTGGTGAAGATAAATCTAATAATTGGTGTACAAGGTTTAGAATAGTCTTCTCATTGTTAGCACTTACTTTAGAAGGCTGGTGTGAGCAATTGTGACCATTATTCGTGTTGCTTAAGGTTTCTTGCTTAGCCTCAGCTTTAATTACAGCTTCGGCTGCTGTTGCAGCATTAGCTTTATCATTTTCTGGTTAAGATTCACTGATCATTGCAGCTTCACTAAGAGTTTCATCTGTAGCTTCACTTGTTTCTCTGGGTTCCTGTGAGGAGCTAGTTAATTCAATAGCCTCCTGCATTGAATTTATAGAATCCAGGGAACATTGAGAAGAGCTGTCTGAAAATTGATCAGACTCTGTAAACAAATCATTACGTGAAGTTGTATTAGATGAGATGTTAGAAAATGAAAGTTGAACTTCAGTTGTTGATCCTGTTTAGTGATCAGTATTGATTAGAGGATTCTCCTCATCTTGAGGTAGCTCAAGTATTTCATCTGAGCTGCGTGCTTGCTCGGATGTAGGTCTATGAAAGAACTGTTCTATCCACTCGGGAATATCTTGTCTCGCAAGCACCTTTTTATATCGGTCTAACCTGTCTTGAATGCTACGTTCATAGTCATCAAGATTAGATTCTGTCAGACGCAATTTGTCTGAGTCAGTATTACTGACCTGGAGTAAATTCCTATGAGACTCGATTACAGTCTTTATATAGTCATATTTTTGGTTAGCGTTCCTTGTGGAACTTACTAATCTAAAGACGTCAACTGGGTTAGTTTCTATACAGTTGTCACATCTGATAAGCAGTTCCCATAGGCGAACTTGAAGACATCTCAAGAATCTTGCATTCCTTTCTAGAGGAGTCATTCTTGTGGTAAATTTGAGCCTTACAGGGCTTATATAGCTACTTGTACAGCTATGGTGTCTGCTCCTTGATGTAGAGCAGGTATTATTATTGACAGCCTGGTATTTTCTTGAGGCTGGTTGTAATTTACTTCATTTAGAGGTTAGCTACCTACCTAATAATAAGTAACTAAGATTTGAGTGGTATCTTGGTCTCACTACAGGTGTTCCTCAGCGTAGCTCTTCAAAATCAGCCTCGGATGGGTAGTGAACTTACAGTAACACTCAAAGATGTACATAGAAATATGCAATAAATATAATTACACAATAAATGGTTAATCCCACCCTTGATAGGGTCAGCACAAAAATGAATAATATATATACCACTAACTAGCTCAAACCTAGTCGTGAGAATTTCTACTTAAGAAACTACAAATTTATTTAGTCTGTGTTTGTGCCAAATTCAGCACAATCACAGCCTAAATTGCTACCTAATAAAGGTTGGCAAAGATTATATTGTGGTGCAGTAATGTGCAAATAATTGTGCTGTATTTTTTTTTTTATAGTTTATATAATATATACACTGGTAGAATTATGTGTATAAGAAATTAAATGAACACAAGAGAATTAATTGTGTTTGGCAAGTATTCTACTGCCGTAAATAATATCTAACTCCTGAATGTACTCCAAATTGTGGAATAAAATGTTATCAGGGTTAGTAATGATTAATTAGTATGGGATCAGCAATTTATATTAATATACTGGATCCTAAATGTTAATGTATCACTGACTTGAGTGAATTAGTAATTATGGAATGAATTCAGGCTATAATGGACAGTCTGCTGACAGCCGTACATTGAAATATTTGTATAGCCCAAATAGTTAACACATAATTGGTGTTAGTGATTAATATACAAGTTATGAGCTGTTGCTCCTGGTGACCTAAAGATTCTTACTTCAGTATGAAGTGTAGGCCTAAGTGTTGTGGGCAATTAACTGTGTCCCACGAGTGCTACCTTATACATAAGGTATAAGTAGCAATGACTTGGTGTGACTTAGGCTAACCTGTGTTACGCTGTTGGTAGACACAATTAATTAAAATGGTTAGTCTAGACTACTTCACACATTGATTAGTTATTACTAATTAGTATGTATATTTATATTTTATGTTTATCTGGTTCGATAAGGACCATAATGTGGGACATTTGGGGCTTGACTCTATTTATTTAATTATTAAAGTAATGAAATCAATTACGAAGGACCACCCACTTTTAAAGTAAAGAGGGAAACTAATAAAATGTGATCATTAGAAATTCCTAGAGGAACCAGTGGCTATGGATAAATACTAGGAAATATAATCACTTGAATAATTAATGGGCTGTATAAATAATTTACTTGAATCAAAGCCTCAAACACCTACATTGGGGGGTTATTGCTAGAACTTCATATATGTCTAGGAACTAGTGTGGTTCGTACACCGTGGCGCGCTTCACTGGCCGGTCACGTGTAGTCAAGAACCAGGTTAGAGAGGTTCCTTATCTGACACCAGCACCAGTTGAAGATATTATCTGCAAGGTTATTCACGCCTCACAGTGGCGACTTTCATCTGAGGATGGATAACGTCTACCCTAATGGCTGGGTAATGGCGTCTCCTTGTGAGTACGGTATGAGCAGGTCTGCCTCCGAGCGGCTCTCCACGTGTACTGAGTTGGTCCTCCTCAACCCACGCTGCGTCCCGCGTTCATAAAACAAATTATTGTCACGAACATTAATATTTCTCGCATTTACGCTTGAAACGTTGAAGACTGGACGGGTTTATTATTTAGAGGAGGAAAATATTATTATTTACCAATTTAAGAATAGTAAATATATAAGGGAGAGGAATTAATGTCTCCCCATGGCATTCACTGGTGACGTTAACTTTTATTACGAGATAATCGCTATGACTCCAACGCTCTATTCGGCTTTTAGTTGGAGGTCAATTCATCTGCAATTAATTATCATACAGAATGCCTTAGTTATAGAGAATCGAATTTAATTCTCACATACATTGGATATAATGTGTTTATTGTAAGGAAATCTGACGCAATACTGGCGTCGGGTGACGTGAGAATTCTAGCCTACTGCACAGATGAAATTATTAGTACATGAGAATTCTACGTGTTGTTAATTTTACTTACTACAATAATTAGTAAAGTTAGTAATAAGTAATGAGAATACAACAGTGTTGTATTTGGTGTTGGAAATATCCAACAAGGTTCACCACACTATACATGACCACATGGTTCACCACACTATACATGACCACAAGGTTCACCACACTAGCATACATGACCACATGGTTCACCACACCAGCATACATGACCACAAGGTTCACCACGCCACCATACATGACCACAAGGTTCACCACACTATACATGACCACAAGGTTCACCACATCATACATGACCACAAGGTTCACCACACCAGCATACATGACCACATGGTTCAACACACCAGCATACATGACCACAAGGTTCACCACACCAGCATACATGACCACATGGTTCACCACACCATACATGACCACAAGGTTCACCACACTATACATGACCACAAGGTTCACCACACCAGCATACATGACCACAAGGTTCACCACACCAGCATACATAACCACATGGTTCACCACACTATACATGACCACATGGTTCACCACACTATACATGCCCACATGGTTCACCACACTATACATGACCACAAGGTTCACCACACCACCATACATGACCACAAGGTTCAACACACCAGCATACATGACCACAAGGTTCACCACACCAGCATACATGACCACATGGTTCACCACACTATACATGACCACATGGTTCACCACACTATACATGACCACAAGGTTCACCATACCAGCATACATGACCACAAGGTTCACCACACCAGCATACATGACCACATGGTTCACCACACTATACATGCCCACATGGTTCACCACACTATACATGACCACAAGGTTCACCACACCACCATACATGACCACAAGGTTCACCACACCAGCATACATGACCACATGGTTCACCACACTATACATGACCACATGGTTCACCACACTATACATGACCACAAGGTTCACCACACCAGCATACATGACCACAAGGTTCACCACACCAGCATACATGACCACATGGTTCACCACACTATACATGACCACATGGTTCACCACACTATACATGCCCACATGGTTCACCACACTATACATGACCACAAGGTTCACCACACCACCATACATGACCACAAGGTTCACCACACCAGCATACATGACCACAAGGTACACCACACCAGCAAACAAGACCACAAGGTTCATCACACCACCATACATGACCACAAGGTTCAACACACCAGCATACATGACCACAACGTTCACCACACCAGCATACATGACCACATGGTTCACCACACTATACATGACCACATGGTTCACCACACTATACGTGACCACAAGGTTCACCACACCAGCATACATGACCACAAGGTTCACCAAACCAGCATACATGACCACAAGGTTCACCACACGTCCATACATGACCACATGGTTCACCACACCAGCATACATGACCACAAGGTTCACCACACCAGCATACATGACCACAAGGTTCACTACACCAGCATACATGACCACAAGGTTCACCACACCAGCATACATGACCACAAGGTTCACCACACCAGCATACATGACCACAAGGTTCACCACACTGACATACATGACCACATGGTTCACCACACCATACATGACCACAAGGTTCACCTCACTATACATGACCACAAGGTTCACCACACCAGCATACATGACCACAAGGTTTACCACACCATACATGTGTGGTAAACCCGCGTCTAATGAACGCGGGACGCGGCGTGGGTGAGGGAGCAAGCCAGTACACGTGGAGGGAAGCTCTGAGGCAGACTTACCCGTATTGTGCTCACGAGGAGACGCCATTGCCCAGCCATCAGGGTAGACGTTATCCATCCTCAGATGAAAGTCGCCACTGTGAGGCGTGAACAACCTTGCAGATAATATCTTCAACTGGTGTTGGTGTAACATAAGGAACCTTTTTAATCTGGTTCCTGACTACACGTGACCGGCCAGTGAAGCGCGCCATTATCCAGGATACGCTGAAGCCAGAGCCTGGGGACGCGAATTTCGGCAATCTTAAAACTTATACAGTGCCCATATTAGCTAAGTATCTTCTTTTATTTGATGCATCTGGTAAAGTGTAGTGTAGTAGCTGGGTGATTGACTGTGACGACGCCTGATAACACCAAACCACAGGTGATTACTTATTATCACCTGTAACTCTTAATTTCTTGAATATAGAGATTCAGTAGTTTAATTAGTTGCTACTGTAAATATTTGTCTTGCAGCACGTGAGAAGAATTCTCCCTGCCGCCTTCTCCCATGTTAATCCATCCCATTCGTCAGCCAGCCGAGCCCAGGGAATTAGAGGAAGCGTCGTGGCTTACATAAAGGAATCGTCTATAAGCTAAGATTCTTTGTATTCATTCATGAAATTTCTGAATTACTTACATGCAGAATTCCTCTGGATTAACATGTGTTTATTGTGACTATCATTATTATACTTATAATCTATGTTCCCATTCATGGTAATTACATTAGTTTCACTATAATTCATAGGATTAGCTTATTATAATATGGATTAGTGAACGAACCACACTAGTTCCTGGACGTACTGACTTCCAGCAATAACCCCCCAATGTAGGTGTTTGCGGGTTTGATTCATTTAATTATACAGCCCATTAATTATTTCTATGATCATATTCTCTAGTATTTTATCCATAGTTACTGGTTCATCTAGGAATTATCTAATGATCAGAAATTCTCAGTTTCCCTCTTTACTATAAAAGCGGGTGGTCCTTCGTAATTTAATTTACTACATTAATATTTAAATAATCAGACTCAAGCCCCAAATGCCCCACATTATGGTCCTTATCGAACCGGATAGGCATTAAATTTATAATTAAAATATTAATCATTAATAACTAATCCTTGTGTGATAGAAGCTAGACTAACTATTTAATTAATTGTATCAACTAACAGTGTAACACATCAGTTAGTCTAGATCACACTAACATATTGCTACTTTCACCTCATGTATAAGGTAGCTTTAGTGGGTCATAGCCAATTACCCACAACATTTAGACCTACACTTCATACTGAAGTAGAATCTTTAGGTCACCAAGAGCAACAGCTCATAACCTTATATTAATCGCTAACACCAATTAAGTGTTAACCATTTAGGCTATACCAATGTTTCAATATATGGCTGTCAGCAGACTGTCCATTATAGCCTGAATCCATGTTATAGTTACTGATTCACTCAAGTCAGTGGATCATTAACATTTAGGGATCCAGTATACTAATATAAATTACTGATCTCATATTAGTTAATCATTACTAACCCTGATAACATTTTATTCCACCATTAGGAGTACATTTAGGAGTTAGATAATATTTACGGCAGTAGAATACTTGCCAAACACAATTAATTCCTTTGTGTTCATTTAATTTCTTATGCACATAATTATACAAGTGTATATAAACTATAAAATACAAAAACCCCAAAAACACAGCACAATTATTTGCACATTACTGCACCATAATATAATCTTTGCCAACCTTTATTGGGTAGCAATTTATGCTGTGATTGTGTTGAATTTGGCACAAGCACAGACTAAATATAGTTGTAGTTTCTTAAGTAGAAATTCTCACGACTAGGCTTGAGGTAGTTAGTGACACATATATTATTCTTTTGTGCTGACCCTATCAAGGGTGGGATTAACCATTTATTGTGTAATTATTTTATTGCATATTTTTATGTATGTCTTTGAGTGTTACTGTAAGTCCACTACCCATCCGAGGCTGATTTAAAAGAGCTAAGCTGAGGAACCCCTGTAGTGAGACCAAGGTACCACTCAAATCTTAGTTGCTTATTATTAGGTAGGTAGCTAACCTCTAAATGAGGTAAATTACGACCAGCCTCAAGAAATACCAGGCTGTCAATACTTATACTTGCTCTACATCAAGGAGCAGACACCATAGCTATACCACTAGCTACATAAGCCCTATCAGGCTCAATTTACCGCAAGAATGAATCCTTTAGAAAGGAATGCAAGATTCTTGACAGCTCTTCAACGTCCCCTAGGAAAACTGCTTATGAAATGTCATCTCTGTGTCGAAACTGACCCAGGTGACGTCTACAGACTAGCAAGTTTCATAAGGAACGCCATCCAAAAATATGATCATGTAAAGACTGTAATCGAGTCTCATAGGAAGTTACTCCAGGTCAGTAATACTGACCCAGACGAATTAAGTCAGATCGAATATGATCTTGATGAATATGAAGATACCATTCAAGACCAGTTAGATCACTATAAAAGAGTGCTTGCGAAACAAAATGATCCGGATTGGATAGAACGTTTTTGTAGAAAAACTACAACCGAGCAAGCACTCAGTTCAGATGAAATACCTGAACTACCTCAAGACGAGGAGAATCCTCTAATCAATACTGATCACTATACAGGATCAACAACTGAGGTTCAACCTTCATTTTCTAACCTCTCATCTAATACAGCTTCATGTGATGATTTGTTTACAGAGTCTGATCAAATTTCAGACCACTCTTCTCAATGTTCCCTGGATTCTATAAGTTCAATACATAAGGCTACTGAATTAACTAGCTTATCATCAGAACCCAGAGAAACAAGTGAAGCTGCAGATGAAACAAGTGAAGCTGCAATGATCAGTGAATCTGAACCAGAAAATGATTAAGCTAATGCTGCAGCAGCAGTCGAAGCTGTAATCAAAGCTGAGGCTTAGCAAGAAGCCTTAAGCAACACAAGTAATGGTCACAATTGCTCACAACAGCCTTCTAAAGTAAGTGCTAACAATGAGAAGACTATTATAAACCTTGTGCACCAATTATTAAATTTATCTTCACCAGAACAATCAATTGACTCTTTACAAGCCTTTAGTTTCCAGCTTGAGTCACTGATAAATTCTTTCAGTAAAGAGGTGGATCACCCAACTACTGAGTGGATGACTAAAATTATCATCCAGAGAAAATTGTCTGGTGACACACTTAATAAATTATATGTATGCCAGAATGGTAATACCCTGTCAATGCAGGATATATTTACAGGTTTGCGCAATATGAGCAATCATACAGCAGACCAAGCAATTAATGCTGAATCTGAATGCACCAAAACTGCACCTACATCAGTTTCCTTACCTGAAACTCCTAAAGTGACACTGTCACTAGGTAACAAAGGTGCTAATAATCAATGTAACAACCATCAGTCAAACACTGATTCATCAGTGAGACCTAATAGTCCAAAGAGCACCCCCAATGATTCCATAGGTGCTCCTAAGAGACCTAATAGTCCAAAGAGCACCCCAATGATTCCATAGGTGCTCCTAAGAGACCTAATAGTCCAAAGAGCACTCCCAAGAGCCTATTAATGGTTCCCCAGAGTACACCAAGTACTCACAAGAGAATAAATAGCAAGCAAATGCAAGCAGCAAAATCATCACAACCTACAAATACTGTTTTACCTAAACCGGTAACCTCTAAACGATCTGTAGGATGGGGAATGTGCTTGTTTTGCAATCAAAAACATTCTCTGTACAAATGTACTAATTATCCTAATAGAGACACAAGAGTCAGACGACTCAAACAGTTACACAAATGTACTAGGTGTCTCAAACCACATAATGTTAACAGCTGTGACACCCCACTGAACACCTGCAATAGGTGTTGAAGGGGCAAGCATCATGCTGCACTGTGCAAATTAGTTAGGACTAATTATGTCAATCCTAGAATAGGACGTAGAGAATCTACATCAGTACAGTGCTGCAAGGTGCGAGATGTGTACAGCGTAACTTCACAAGCATCTCAAGTGGATGATGCTTTGCCTACTGCCCAACTTCAAGTGAAGAACAGAGGAGCCAAGATCACCACACGTGGACTATTTGATCAAGGTTCCCAGAGAACTTTCATTACTCAAAGGGCAGCAGAGGCACTTAATTTACAACCAATAGGACAAGTAAAATTAAACTTGTCTGGGTCCATGATAAAACGAGGAACCCATGAATACTCAGTAGTTCAACCGCTTGTACGACTAGGTAGTCATGCCAAGGCTGTCCAAGCCATTGTTGTAGATCAAATACCTTTAGACTTAAATATTAAGGGTCTGGGGTACACAGCCCACTTCCTGCAGGAACGTGAAATTAATTTGGCTGACTACAAGTTAACGTCTGACCGCCTTAACAATGTAGATGTACTAGTAGGCGCCGACTACTATTACCAGTTCATAACTGGACATGTTAAACGATTGGGAATGAATATGCTGCAATCTGCAGGTGGCTACTTACTTACAGGTAAGGTTCTGAATGTGAACAAGCCAAACCTGCCAGCAATAATAAATTAGTCAGCAGTAAATCAATTCTCCAGCAACAAGCTAAAAGGAGAAACGCAGCTGAGTAATAAACTCAGATTGAATGTAGTACAATTGATACTCGCCGAGATGTTTCATAGCTCTCAGTGAAAACCAATGGTCCGTACTCAAACATGTACAAGTCACAGCGACCAAACCATTGAATTCACTGCAGACCTAGAATTATTCTCGAGAAGTAGTGATTGACCACACTCAGTCTTCCTAGGTAAATTGTAATGTTGGGCTAGAGAATCTAGTACTCCCTGGGTAATTAATAATGTTAGGCTAGAGAATCTAGCACTCAATGCCACTGGCATTTCCTGAATTTAGTAACAAATTCACTAGGACCACTGTTCCACTATACATGCGCTTCAAGGTTTGCCAAGAAAACCTTAATACCATGTTTTCTGCACTAAGAGTTAGTGATAAATACTTGCATTAATTTGTTTGAGTTGTTTTCTTTCGTTTCTGCTTATTTAGTGTAGGAGCGCAGCACGAACAAACTTGCAAACTTACTAATACGTAAGCGAATTTACAGAGAACTAATATGTTTAATGCATTATCGTTAAACATCAGCATTGTTAATTAACATGCTTCATGAGCTTAATAGAGCTCACCTTAGAATTAACGTAATAATATGAGTGCTTGTTCCCCATGCGCGTACGAGCTTAATATTGCTCGCCATGACAATCGAACGCTTTAATGTTCCCCATGCCACGAGCACTGCTCGTCATGATAATTGAATGATGCAAAACTCCACCTCGTTAATTCGAGTTCACTGAACTCACCCTGTTAGCACTGCTAACGAGCTCACTGCAGCTCACCCTGTCAACACTGTTGACGAGTTCACTGCAACTCACCCTGTTAGCACTGCTAACGAGCTCACTGCAGCTCACCCTGTCAACATTGTTGACGAGTTCACTGAACTCACCCTGTTAACTGTTAACGAGCTCACTGCAGCTCACCCTGTTAGCACTGCTAACGAGCTCACTGTAGCTCACCCTGTCAACACTGTTGACGAGTTCACTGTAACTCACCCTATTAGCACTGCTAATGAGCTCACTGCAGCTCACCCTGTCAACGAGTTCACTGTAACTCACCCTGTTAGCACTGCTAACGAGCTCACTGTAGCTCACCATGTTCACGAGTTCAATATAGCTCGACCAGTTAATGAGCTCAATACTGCTCACAATGTTAATTCGAGTACTTTGCTCACAATTAGCTTAGTCCCTTACTTAGGTAGGTTAGAAATTCAAACCATTTATTTAGGTAGGTTTAGGGACTTTAGTTAGTGTCAACTGAGTACTAGCCTAATCTGTACTCACCATTAATTGCAGTTGACTATACTTATAGAAACTGATTTAATAAACTCAAATTCATGTAAAGGTGATTTCGTATTAACAAGTTTACAGTGTCAAGCCTATGAGCTGCCATTCAATTAGCTCATAAGTCAGAATGACTAGGCTACTAATCTCACTGTCGACTCAGAATTTTCCTTGATTTTAATGAATAAACTTTTCAGTTCTCTACTTTTCTATTATTTAGCTAGTTAGCAAATTAGTTGTAACATCAGTCAGCATGACTACTGCACGGCAGTGCACATTAAATTCAATTTCCTCATTTGAATTTGGGGTGATCGTGATGCTATTGTCTAGTAACCCAATAGTTACAAGTCACAGCGACCCTAGACAGTGACCTTACTGTAGTGTCATAGTCTCCTTGATCTTAAATGACTAATAATATTTTACTGTATAATCATACAATAGTGTTATCAGTTCTTAGGAACTTATTCTGAGTTTACCTACTATTCAGCAGCTACGTAATACACCATTACATGTCACTGCGACCCTAGTTGTTGAGTTTATTGTGAGCTTTAGAGCGTTCCTGATTACCGATAACTTAATCATTTAATGTTTCAATATTTAATACATGTTTCCACTAAGGGAAACTACAAGCCTATTGTAATTCTCAACTAAGAGCAATTCTTTAATTATTGTGTAGGCTATAAGTAACATGTTTCATTTGACATGTAAATAGCAAGACTCCAGTTCTTGTAAGTCCTTGATAAATCCGGGACGTTCGTTATGTGTGTACTAACATACTAACATATTAACATACTAATGTACTAATCTTAATATCACTTCGGGATAGGTCAGTACTCCACAGTACACTACGACCCTAGAATCCTCGCCCGGAGTTATGTTGGAAATTTCCAACACCGAATCCAACACTGTTGTATTCTCATTACTTATTACTAACTCTACTAATTATTGTAGTAAGTAAAATTAACACCACACAGAATTCTCATGTACTAATAATTTCATCTGTGCAGTAGGCAAGAATTCTCACGTCATCCGACGCCAGTATTGGGTCAGATTTCCTTACAATAAACACATTATATCCAATGTATCTGAGAATTAAATTCGATTCTCTATAACCAAGGCATTCTGTGTTATAATTAATTACAGATCAATGGACCTCCAACTAAAAGCCGAATAGAGTGTTGGAGTCATAGCGATTATCTAGTAATAAAAGTTAACGTCACGAGTGAATGCCATGGAGAGACATTAATTCCTCTCCCTTATACGTTTACTATCACTAAATTGGCAAATAATAATATTTCCCTCATCTAAATAATAAACCCGTCCAGTCTCCAACATTTCAAGCATAAATGCGAGAAATACTAATATTCATGGCAATAATTTGTCTAATGAACGCGGGACGCGGCGTGGGTGAGGGAGCAAGCCAGTACACGTGGAGGGAAGCTCTGAGGCAGACCTACCCGTATTGTGCTCACGAGGAGACGCCATTGCCCAGCCATCAGGGTAGACGTTATCCATCCTCAGATGAAAGTCGCCACTGTGAGGCGTGAACAACCTTGCAGATAATATCTTCAACTGGTGTTGGTGTAACATAAGGAACCTTTTTAATCTGGTTCCTGACTACACGTGACCGGCCAGTGAAGCGCGCCATTATCCAGGATAGGCTGAAGCCAGAGCCTGGGGACGCGAATTTCGGCAATCTTAAAACTTATACAGTGCCCATATTAGCTAAGTATCTTCTCTTTATTTGATGCATCTGGTAAAGTGTAGTGTAGTAGCTGGGTGATTGACCGTGACGACGCCTGATAACACCAAACCACAGGTGATTACTAATTATCACCTGTAACTCTTAATTTCTTGAATATAGAGATTCAGTAGTTTAATTAGTTGCTACTGTAAATATTTGTCTTGCAGCACGTGAGAAGAATTCTCCCTGCCGTCTTCTCCCATGTTAATCCATCCCATTCGTCAGCCAGCCGAGCCCAGGGAATTAGAGGAAGCATCGTGGCTTACATAAAGGAATCGTCTTTAAGCTAAGATTCTTTGTATTCATTCATGAAATTTCTGAATTACTTACATGCAGAATTCCTCTGGAATAACATGTGTTTATTGTGACTATCATTATTATACTTATAATCTATGTTCCCATTTATGGTAATGACATTAGTTTCACTATACTTCATAGGATTAGCTTATTATAATTTGGATTAGTGAACAAATCACACTAGTTCCTGGACGTACTGACTTCCAGTAATAACCCCCCAATGTAGGTGTTTGTGGGTTTGATTCATTTAACTATACAGCCCATTAATTATTTCTATGATCATATTCTCTAGTATTTTATCCATAGTTACCGGTTCATCTTGGAATTATCTAATGATCAAAAATTCTCTGTTTCCCTCTTTCCTATAAAAGCGGGTGGTCCTTCGTAATTTAATTTACTACATTAATATTTAAATAATCAGACTCAAGCCCCAAATGTCCCACAACACCTGCATTTATGACCACAAGGTTCACCACACCAGCATACATGACTACAAGGTTCACCACACTATACATGACCACATGGTTCACCACACCAGCATACATGACCACAAGGTTCACCACACCACCATACATGACCACAAGGTTCACCACACCATACAAGACCACAAGGTTCACCACATCAGAAAACAAGACCACAAGGTTCACCACACCACCATACATGACCACATGGTTGACCACACCAGCATACATGACTACAAGGTTCACCACACTATACATGACCACATGGTTCACCACACCAGCATACATGACCACAAGGTTCACCACACCAGCATACATGACCACAAGGTTCACCACACCAGCATACATGGCCACATGGTTCACCACACTATACATGACCACATGGGTCACCACACCATACATGATCACAAGGTTCACCACACCTCCATACATGACCACATGGTTCACCACTCCATACATGACCACAAGATTCACCACACCAGCATACACGACCACAAGGTTCACCACACCAGCATACATGACCACAAGGTTCACCACACCACCATACATGACCACAAGGTTCACCACACCAGCATACATGACCACAAGGCTCACCACACCATACATGACCACATGGTTCACCACACCACCATACATGACCACAAGGTTCACCACACCACCATACATGACCACAAGGTTCACCACACTACCATTCATGACCACAATGTTCACCACACCACCATACATGACCACAAGGTTCACCACACCAGCATACATGACCACAAGGTTCACCACACCATACATGAGCACAAGGTTCACCACGCCAGCATACATGACCACAAGGTTCACCACACCAGCATACATGACCACAAGGTTCACCACACCACCATACATGACCACAAGGTTCACCACACCACCATACATGACCACAAGGTTCACTACACCACCATACATGACCACAAGGTTCACCACACCACCATACATGACCACAAGGTTCACCACACCAGCATACATGACCACAAGGTTCACCACACCAGCATACATGACCACAAGGTTCACCACACCAGCATACATGACCACAAGGTTCACCACACCAGCATACATGACCACAAGGTTCACCACACCACCATACATGACCACAGGGTTCACCACACCAGCATACATGACCACAAGGTTCACCACACCACCATACATGACCACAAGGTTCACCACACCAGCATACATGACCACAAGGTTCACCACACCACCATACATGACCACATGGTTCACCACACCACCATACATGACCACAAGGTTCACCACACCACCATACATGACCACAAGGTTCACCACACCAGCATACATGACCACAAGGTTCACCACACCAGCATACATGACCACAAGGTTCACCACACCAGCATACATGACCACAAGGTTCACCACACCATTCATGACCACAAGGTTCACCACACCAGCATACATGACCACAAGGTTCACCACACCAGCATACATGACCACAAGGTTCACCACACCAGCATACATGACCACAAGGTTCACCACACCAGCATACATGACGACAAGGTTCACCACACCACCATACATGACGACAAGGTTCACCACACCACCATACATGACCACAAGGTTCACCACACCATACATGACCACAAGGTTCACCACGCCAGCATACATGACGACAAGGTTCACCACACCAGCATACATGACGACAAGGTTCACCACACCACCATTCATGACCGCAAGGTTCACCACACCATCATACATGACCACAAGGTTCACCACACCACCATACATGACCAAAAGGTTCACCACACCATACATGACCACAAGGTTCACCGCGCCATACATGACCACAAGGTTCACCACGCCACCATACATGACCACAAGGTTCGAATGGTGATTGTGGGAACCGACCTGTGAGATTTATATTTATTTAATTTATATGAATTTATATTTACGTTAATTTATATACTTCGATAGCAATTTGTATAATGATAAGTGGACTGTATTTCTGCAATAATCTCAATCTCACAAATCGATCCTCTACACATTAGGGGGGGTTTATTAAATTAATATATATGCAGCCAATCAAACTACAGAATTAACTACATACATTGAAAAGGTTCCTTATCTTATAGTACAGCAGGCTAGTCCACCAGGTATAACTAGGGTGTAGACACCAAATTATCCTCTTTGAGGTAGCTTCCATCCCCTAGTAACTGGTGCACAAAATCTTGCTTCCTCGTCTTTACCTGTCAAAAGGGCGCTAGCTGTAAAGCCAGATACCTATATATGACAAGCTATATCAGAGAAAATACTGTACATGGAACAATAAAGACCTGGCTTAATTACCTTTAGTATGAGGCGATTTCGCGTTCTAACCGGCTAACCCTACCCAATGACATTAATGGCCACTAATGATAGATAATGGGTTTCGGAAAGAACACTTAACTTGAATTTGTAGACAGCGTGTTGATAATGGTACACTTTTAGTTTCCATAACACTACGTCCAAGTAAAATTAACAGGAGCCGAATTTGCTCCCGTGTGAGCCTCTGGTCTCGTATAAACAATGGCTGCATCTAACACTCCATACTATTGACGCCTGGCCGACATTGTCCAGATATGATAGGAGCCAAATTTGCTCCACACGTCTCGGAGGTGACACAACAACAATCCCTCCTTCCTCACTCTGACGCCTGGCTTACATTGTCCACATGTCAGAAAGTGATAGAAGGGTCACATTTACTCTACTTTAATATTGATAATTAAGTTAATTATATGAGATATTTTTATGATGGTAAAGTCCAAAGACTAATGTATTTAAGAATAATTCCCACCATAATAGGTGGAGAATATAATAGTATGTGGTGATGATATCCCGTTTTCTTTAGACGGTAATTCCACTACAAGTTACGTTTTCTATGGGTAACTTGCTTATACAATACAGCTATTATCTGTATGATTATTAAATGGTGTCGGATTTTCCGACAGTGATTATACTTGATAATGATACTCATATTATCGCATTATTACACTTGATAATGGTACTCTCATTATCGATCCTGGGATCGATAATGACTCCTGAGAATTACGTTACTCGACTGAGCGGTCGGCTGTCACTCCCGACAGCCTTATCGCTCACCACAAAAATCTATCAAAATTTACATTAACACGTCAGCCACGAACCTACATATATATTAACACGTCAGTCACGAGCCTACATATATATACAACCACACTTGTCACAACCTTGGGGAACACAACATGAGAAATAACCACACTCTGTTATCACTCCACAATAATCAAATGCCAGTAATCCCTGGTGTTACACACGGACACTATTACCTGTGCACTTATGATGATCAGTACTGGATTTCCACACCTGCAAGAGATTACATTACATGGAACACAATAAACATCATGAATGAATTACTATAATTCTACCAGAGTGGAATATAAATATTACTTGGACATCCCTCACAGTACTTGGCTAATCTATGTAAACTTTGTTCCCGTGTGTACTCACTAACACACATACATACAGGGACACCTGTCTACACCAGTCTAAATCCGTCTGGACTGACATGAATGTCAATAAGGCTGAAAATCTCACACGTTCCCTTTTCACTTCACCCCACCGGGAGCTTGGAGAAAATGGGACGGAACACCTGACCTCGAATTCAGGCTCAAAGATAAAATCACCAAAAACACACACAAGGTATTTACTCTCATTTACACAGCCGGCTCACATTCATGCACCCCAGTGTCCCACCCCCTACACTGACCACCTGCTTTGTAGGTGGTTGGTCAGCAATACCAGAGATAGACTAAGCTGGTATAGCCTTGTGCGTTGACGGTCGTACACGGATAGCTCGGCGCATTTTTCGTAGCCTCTCACACAACACACGGCTCGGATCGTACACCCTCGACCCACCGGTGAAGCGGTGCGTTCGTACACAAATGGCGCGTTCACGTCTAGCGTCAATTTTCACGAATTTCTATGGGAAAACCTGCCTCTGAACATGATATTTCTCCGTTCACTCGACTGCTATAAGGCACTAGCAGGATTTAGAACGTTTGTATGATCACTGGAGTGTGGACCCACTGTAATACCGTAAAGGTGTTTTGTATTTAAAATATACATAGTACAGGAGTCACAGACAAGATTTCGAGAGGCACCAGGTTGGCGGCCCCTAGTAATTAATAAACTCTCACCTCTAAGTATTAACGACCACCAAGTGACCAAGGTCAGGTCGCGGGAAGTTGACCTGGTCTCTGCTAATTTCATAATTGCAGGCGGCTAGTCGGGGGGGGGGGGGGTTGACCTTCAAACATGCCGCCAATTTAAGGTGTGGCTTGGTAGAGTGCCTGGGGCTATCTACTTGTGGGCGGAGTTAGCTAGTTGGTCTCCAATAAATACCCCGGGTACTGTACACTCGAGAGATAGACAGATAGGAAGAGACAGACAGAAGACAGGAGAACAGCCAGCAGACCAGAACCAAGAGGCTGTCAGCAGCACGGGGTCGGACAGTCTCTGTCAACTACAGTCCCCCCCCACCCCCACCCCCCACCCTATCAAGCCAGCTATAGGCAGACACTTGGTGAGTTGAACATGAAAGGTGACGTAGTCATGTTTACTAGTGTTGTGTGACAATCAGGGGGCAGACGGCTGTAATGGTCTCGAATTCTGGTGTAGTGACTCACTTGGTACATTAATAATGAACCTTCAGTTCGATTGCTGGAATTCCAATATTTATCATACTAAATAAATAATGGATTCACTTACTTTTAATTTGACTTTAATTGTGTTCCCGAGTTGTTGGAATTACTGATATATGCCAACTAGAGGGTAGAGTACTCTAGAGTTAGTGAGAAAAGAGAATCTTGCCTGGAACACGATTCAAGTTAAATCATGCTAATAATGACCTGTTGATACATCTTTGAGAATTTTGTGATACCGACAAGTTTTATTCCTTATCTTGTATATAATGGTTTTGAATGGATGGTGGCAGTCTACCTTCTACTTCTACTATCTACTTTTCTACTTCTACCTATCTACCATTCTACCTCCACCACCACATCCTATTCATCTCTGTACCCTCTCTCCCTTTCACCGGACCACACTCCTCCCTCCTCCCTCACGAATTACTTCATTATTCGTCTCTTTCCTTTCCTTTCTCTGATTCGTTCGTGGCAGTGAATTGCTCTAGAGTTCTCTTGAGTCGTGGGTAGCTGATCAGGTTACAATGCCTTGTGTTCGTGATACCTAGGTAATCAAATACCTAGGTCACAAGGTGTTGAATTAGAGAGGCTGCAGTAGGGACTCTGGGGGGAGCTTTAGAATAGCTAACTGGGGAGTGGGATAATGGACAAGAAAGAGCTATTTCCCCCACTCCCCCATTAGAATAGTTAACTAGGGGTGGGATAATGGACTAAAGAGAGATGTTCCCCCTCCCTGCGTTACACCACGAGCACATTGACCGCTGGTATGCAAATTACCCACGTTCCAGATCTCTACTCATTACACTCCCTGTCTCTCTCCCCTTCGAACGGCGACGGCCGTATTGTATTCTGCTGCAGACGACGTCATAGTTGAGGTGGAGCGTGGAGCTTGTGGAGTAGTCAGCCGCCGTCTTCTTTACTAAATTTGATCGAATTGAGCAAAGCAAGCGTCAGGACAAGGTGGCGGATGGATTCAGAATGATGGCGTCTCTCGGCGAGTTGAAGCATCTTCCAAGGTTCTCCTCAAAAGAAACAATCAGAGGGAGGCACACAGCGGCCTACCCCTCTCAACCAATCAGAAGCGAGCTACTAGGCCTGCAGGGCAACTCTAAGATGGCCGACCCAAGGTGGCGTCCAAGATGGCTGGCTACCGTTGTCATGGGAACAAGGCTGGCGGTGTGGCGGCAGGTGGCTACCTGCATCACCACGCTCTCCTCCTTCCCGCGCAAACCTGTCTCCCTCAAATTCTACACAGTAAGAGTTGTTGCTGGCTCTATCTCTTTATACAAATGCGTCACATCGGCCATTGTGACATATTTGGATTGCTGATGACTGGGGCTCTCACATGAGCCCAAACACAAGATGATTCGGGTTCTGGTTACAAACTTAGGTCCGAGCACTTGCAAAGTGCACCGTCCGCCACAGGCATATAAAACCAGTGGAAGTTTAATCTGGTGAAACCATCCCCTCTCACTCACTATACCAGGTCTACACCACCAGTATCATGGTCCTCACCATACCAGGTCTACACCACCAGCATCAAGGTCCTCACCATACCAGGTCCACACCACCACCATCAAGGTCCTCACCATACCAGGTCCACACCACCAGCATCACGGTCCTCACCATACCAGGTCCACACCACCAGCATCATGGTCCTCACCACCACCAGCATCATGGTCCTCACCATACCAGGTCCGCACCACCAGCATCACGGTCCTCACCATACCAGGTCCACACCACCAGCATCATGGTCCTCACCATACCAGGTCCACACCACCAGCATCATGGTCCTTGTGAGGGAATCTAGATTCCCTCAGCTAGTTTTCCTAGTTTCTAGATTAGGCTAGTCGCTCTAGAAACTGAAGCTTTCAAACTAACATATACTTGTGGGTGTTGAATGAAAGCTTATGTTAAGGACTGTCGGTTGGGACTGGTTAGAAGTCTGTGATTGCTCTGTAGAGAGAATTACAGAAATTTTCCTGTTTCTGTGAAAGTGGATGAGGAGAATACTTGACTAAAACCGTTAGAGGTGGGGGGGAGAGTGGGGTGAACGTTGCTCCCCCCCCCCCCCCAACATGTGAGACATCACGCCATTGTCTTTAGGCCTCCCCCTCCTTGTGACGTCACGGGACGCTCGAGGGTGAGTGAGGCTGTGATTGGAGTAGGCAAGTGTGCTCCAAGCCGAGTTTTGGCGCGAAGAGCTGTGATTGGGAGCGGCACGAGGGAGCCGTGCCGGCTTTGGGCTGATTGGTCAAGACAAAGTAAGGGAGGAGGTATGGGCATTTGAGTTTCCCTGCCCGCCAGAGTCAGTCTGAGCAGGGCAGCAGGTGGACGAAGACGTGTCTGGGTGGAGGGGGGGGAGTTTTCCCCCTCCACCCCCGTTAATCGCGGACGTTACCGTGTTAACTAGCTGGGATGGCACTCCTGCCATCCCGGGTTGTGTCTAGGCCCAAATTTGCGTGAAATTGGGGCAGATGTGACAAACTAAGAGACAGTTGCAGTGTTAACCCATGAGGCAGATGGCAGAGCCTCATGGTGTATCAGATTGATTCCTCATCCCTCAGGTCTGAGCATCCTGTCTAGTGTCAAAGGACAATTGGTGTTGGGCAGTGTAAGTGAGTGTGATATTACAGGGCCCCTGTTGGATTTCTGTATTCCGCCAGGCTGCGTCAGTGTGGGGACGCCGCCAGCCATTGTCATCCCAGTGTAGAGCAAGGCAGGCTCTGGTTTGATGGGGTTGTTAGTGATTCCCCATCCGCGTGTGTACGCCTGTGGGCGGCAGCCTGCCAGCCCGAGGCACCCATGTGCGCGGCCACCTGCAGCAGCCCGCGGCCACCCACCTTGGCCAGCTGCCCGGGGGGGGGGGGTGGACCCCCCCCCCCGGGCCACCCGCGCGGCCAAACCCACCCCACCCCGCGCACCAACCCAGCCGGGTGGGGTGCTATGACGTCATGCGCTACCCGTGGCCACCCAGCCGCTCGGCCCAGCCCGGCTCGGCCCGCGCGCCGGCTACCACCCCCCCCCCTCTCAGCTCGGGAGGGGCGCTGTGGGCCACGCGGTGACCACATGCCTTGGCCACCTCCTTGGGCCACTTGGCCACTTTCCCGGGACAGCCTAGGGCCACATCTTGTCGACGCATGAGGAGCAAGCTAAGTGTTGACAGCTAGTGTGGTAGTGACCTGGGAAATGAGTAAAAAAATAAGGAGAGAAAGACGTGAGTACTATTATCATTGTGTACAGTGTGATGAGTACCGGTGGAAATTCCTGGTAAGAGTTGTCTCAGAGCCTCGCCAGGCTAGAGAAGCAGCTGAGAGATAGTTGTTTGTAGCACGTCCAGGTGACTGGTAGGGCGGTATCTGGAGATAGAAGTTGTACACGGGATCACACTGTAGTATCATAATGTATATATGTGTATAGACTGACTCGAGTATGTAACCGGTCAGTGTAGAGATTTACCATATAAGTGATCCAGCCTGTCGATTCTATATAATCGTTGAAACTGGATTAATGCCATAGAGTACCGTAAAATTATAATCATTAGAGGTAGGCAGGCCAGGTTGCAGGGATGTCAGTGGGTACCCTGAGGTCTGTGTAGTTAGAGTTACATTTACCTGATGATATAATTTTCATTGATTATGTGACTGCCATTTCTATGTGTTCATTTGCATGTTTATGTACTGTGTTATGTGGTGAGTCAGTAGATGTGAATGCTGACTGATTGCCTAATGATGTCATTAGCATGTGGGGTATGCTGACGGCATCATTATGTTGCAGGTTTGTGCAGTGTTGTTATCAGTTTATACGATATTATTGCCCTCTGAGCGGTGTTGAGGGTTTAAAGGACCTTTAGGATTATTCAGGGGAATTCACAGTACTTAATGAGAGCAGGCAATTGATGGGTTAATTGCCTTGCTGAGGTAAGTGTGTGTTCACAGTAGTCATTTGCAACGGTTGCAAGAAAAAGAGGGGGCAGTAATATTGGTATACTCTTGTGTGTTGCACAACCGTGTGGCATTATTGTGTGGGCACAGTAATTAGCGAGTTGCAGTAGCCGCAACCATATGTGGGCAATGCATTTGTGTTGTTGCATGCCATTGTAGTGTGACCTATGTAACACTGGGGTTACTTTGTTTTTTAAGTTGTGTTGAGGACCTAAGGATTCAGTGAGTTAATAATTGGGGAATTAACTGGATAAGGGGTGCACACTTAGTATTGTGGAGTGAGTGAGGGCTGTTATGAGAGAGAACAGCGTTGAGCTTGAGTGAGATACGTCTCGGGAGCAATTAATTGTCTGTGTGACAACTAATTGACCACTCTAGCTAATTATGTAATTAGCCTTCTCATCATGAATTCACGTAGTGGGAGAGGATCTGTCAGAGGCTGTCAGTATTTGTGTTAACGTAATTTGCTCGAGACTAATTACCTTTCAGGGGTATAGCAATTAGTGACTCAGGTTAATTAGTGGAGTAATTAACATTGGAGAGCTCCGATGACTCGGTAAAGTGAGGTCATGGAGCTAGCATAAGTCGTTGTAATAATCATATCCTGTCTGAGGACAGTGGATTAGGGGCACATCTTGTTAATTAGGGTAATTAACTCCTTTCCCGTGAATTCACAGTGTTTGATGAGACCTGCTTAGGCAGTGCGGAGTGAGACGTATTTATGGATGATTAATTATCGGTCCTGGTGACAGTTAATTAATTACTCGGAGCAAATTAGGGTAACTAACACTCACTAGTAATTTTTGGACACAAACTGTTGAGAAGCTACCAAGTTAGGTAGGCTTAGTTAACGTAACACAGTGGGGATGTAATTAGTGGTCCGTTTGACCTTAATTGAGGATTACTCACTGAATACTTGCTAGGAGTCAAGTGTGATGTAATATAAGTTTGAGTTATTGTTAACAAGAGAGACAAGTGTTAAAGATTAACATAGAGTATCATCATGTTGCTGTCTAGTGTGAGACAATTGTTTGTGATTACCGTAGTACTTTGTTGCTGACTGCTGCGATCAGTCATTTAACGTAATTAATCACTAAGGCAATTTCTTTTGGTTGTCGTCTGGTGACGAGAGTAGAGTAATCTAGGGATTTGTGGAGCTGTGTCCCAGAATCCCGCCTTGCCTGTCTTTGTTACTGTTTACAACAGTGCAACTTCTTGTAGGGAGTTGCAAAGAGTGTTCACACTGGTTGTCATAGGGGGGGGTCACTGTTGGACTACCCGCCTAGTTACGTGGGTCTCTCCTGGGGGGGTGGGAGGACCCCTAAGTTTGTGATTATAGTAGCTGTCAGGGAAACCGTGACACAATTGATTGCATGCTTGTCTCTTCAGTGGTTATCCTGGATTTG
This sequence comes from Procambarus clarkii, assembly GCF_020424385.1. Classification (NCBI taxonomy): domain Eukaryota; kingdom Metazoa; phylum Arthropoda; class Malacostraca; order Decapoda; family Cambaridae; genus Procambarus; species Procambarus clarkii. The sequence goes on along the minus strand of NW_025555271.1, from coordinate 8,155 downwards.
TTCAGTTAGTTCATGTTGTCAGCCCGAAGTGTCAGCAAGATGGAGCCTGCTGTCACTTCTCGAGGGGCTGTTGAATAGCTGTTTTGTAAATGCCACTTGATGTACAATAACGTAACCATTCACTGTGGTGTAACTTAGTCTGTGATATTTTTCTTTGATTTGCAATATTGCGTCATCAATGGGCACACCTGTGATCAGGTTAGTTCAGTATGCAGCCTCACAGCAAGGGTTGCTATTTAGCTGTTTGTTATCAAGCCACTGGATGGACTTTAACGTAACGTAAACTCGGTAATGTAGTAGTTAGTCTCTTGTTATTAATAAATTGTTATGTTATAGAAAACGGTCTTTGATGTCAACCCTTCAACCAAATTATTCCACCATATTTCTGCATATTACGATTAAATGTGATTGTGATCTTGATATGACGGCTTTTCTTGGGAATTCGAATTCCAATTCATAGCGCCACATCAAATATAAATATTTGATTGTGAGAACCCGTCAGTTACCCTTTATTAGTTTTAACCTCTAGTTTAACTAGGAGGAGCCAGCGGCCTATTGTGGACCGGATTTCACCTCTAGTGGTGGAGGCCTGGCGGTTTGCTCCCGCTTTTCCTTTTTCTACTGGACTCATGCTTAACTGCCGTGAGCAGACTTTAAACTTGTAGTCCACCTCCTAAGGGAGGTAGGCGTAGAAAAAAATCTCACAGTCCTCACCATACCAGGTCCACACCACCACCATCAAGGTCCTCACCATACCAGGTCTACACCACCACATCATGGTCCTCACCATACCAGGTCCACACCACCAGCATCATGGTCCTCACCATACCAGGTACACACCACCAGCATCATGGTCCTCACCATACCAGGTCCACACCACCAGCATCACGGTCCTCACCATACCAGGTCCACACCACCTGCATCACGGTCCTCACCATACCAGGTCCACACCACCAGCATCACGGTCCTCACCATACCAGGTCCACACCACCAGCATCAAGGTCTTCACCATACAGGTCCACACCACCACATCAAGGTCCTCACCATACCAGGTCCACACCACCAGCATCATGGTCCTCACCATACAGGTCCACACCACCAGCATCATGGTCCTCACCATACCAGGTCCACACCACCAGCATCATGGTCCTCACCATACCAGGTTCACACCACCTGCATCATGGTCCTCACCATACCAGGTCCACACCACCAGCATCATGGTCCTCACCATACCAGGTCCACACCACCTGCATCAAGGTCCTCACCATACCAGGTCCACACCACCAGCATCATGGTCCTCACCATACCAGGTCCACAACACCAGCATCATGGTCCTCACCACCACCAGCATCAAGGTCCTCACCATACCAGGTCTGCACCACCAGCATCATGGTCCTCACCATACCAGGTCCACACCACCAGCATCAAGGTCCTCACCATACCAGGTACACACCACCAGCATCTTGGTCCTCACCATACCAGGTCCACACCACCAGCATCATGGTCCACACCACCACCAGCATCAAGGTCCTCACCATACCAGGTCCACACCACCAGCGTCATGGTCCTCACCATACCAGGTCCACACCACCAGCATCATGGTCCTCACCATACCAGGTCCACACCACCAGCATCATGGTTCTCACCATACCAGGTCCACACCACCAGAATCATGGTCCTCACCATACCAGGTCCACATCACCAGCATCATGGTCCTCACCATACCAGGTTCACACCACCAGCATCATGGTCCTCACCATACCAGGTCCACACCACCAGAATCATGGTCCTCACCATACCAGGTCCACACCACCAGCATCATGGTCCTCACCATACCAGGTCCACACCACCAGCATCATGGTCCTCACCATACCAGATCCACACCACCATCAGCATCAAGGTCCTCACCATACTAGGTCCATACCAGACTGGGAGAGACTGGGAAAATGGGGACCCACATGGTGGTGCAGATACGTGGCGAGCTAAACTCTTGGAAGTGGCAACAAGGAACTTTCTGAGCCAGCATGTCAAGGAACCCACAAGAGTGAGAGGCAATGATGAACCAGCTAGACTCGACTTGATATTCACCCTGAATGAGTCAGAAATAAGTGAAGTCAAAGTTGAAGCCCCCATAGGAATGAGTGACCACAGTGTACTGACCTTTGAGTACTTGGTGGAGGTAGGGATAACCTATCCAAGGATGGGAGTGGAGGGGAAAAGACTGAATTACCGAAGAGGAAAATATGACGAGATGAGGAACGTCCTCAGGGGATACCATTTGAAACAGAACTTAGAGACAAGAATGTGCAGGTCATGATGGATTTTGTCACCCAAAAGTGCCAGGAAGCTGCAGACAGGCTTATCCCCGTCCAAAAGGAGAAAAACGAAAAACAACAGAAAAAACCCATGGTTCAACCAGGAATGTAAGGTAGTGAAACAACTGAGTAAAAGAACATGGAGAAACTACAGAAATAACAGAATACCAGAGAGCAGGGAGAGATACCAGAGGGCCAGAAATGAGTACATCAGAGTGAGGAGGGAAACAGAGAGACAGTTTGAAATGACATTACGAGTAAAGCCAAGACCCAACCAAAGCTGCTCCACAGCCACATCAGGAGGAAAACAGCAGTGAAGGAACAAGTGATGAAGCTGCGGAAAGGGAGAACAGATACACAGAGAATGACAAGGAGGTGTGTGAAGAACTTAACAAGAGATTCCAGGAGGTCTTCACAATAGAACAAGGAGAAGCCCCTGCACTAATGAGGAGGCGGCAAACCAGCAACCTTGGAGGAATTTGACCTCACCAGTGATGAGGTCAAAAGGTGTCTGCTGGAGCTGGATGTGACAAAGGCTGTTGGGCCTGATAGAATCTCACCATGGATAATAAAGGAAGGTGCAGAAGCACTAAGTGTGCCACTCTCTATGGTGTATAACAGGTCACTGGAAACAGGAGACTTACCAGAAAGTTGGAAGACAGCTAACGAGGTCCCAATATACAAAAAGGGTGACAGGCAAGAGGCACTGAAATACAGGCCAGTTTCCTTAACTTGTATACCATGCAAGGTGATGGAGAAGATTGTGAGGAAAAGGCTCGTAGAGCATCTGGAGGGAAATAACTTTGTAACGCACCACCAACATGGGTTCAGAGATGGTAAATCGTGCCTCACAGGTTTAATAGAATTTTATGACCAGGCAACGAAAATTAGGCAGGAAAGAGAAGGGTGGGCCGACTGCATTTTCCTGGATTGCCAAAAAGCCTTTGACACAGTACCCCATAAAAGGCTGTTAAAAAAGTTGGAGCAACAGGCAGGAGTAAAAGGGAAGGTGCTCCAGTGGATAAGGGAGTACTTAAGCAACAGGAAACAGCGAGTAACGGTGAGGGGGGAGTCATCAGAGTGGCGAGATGTCACCAGCGGAGTCCCACAGGGCTCAGTACTTGGAACCATCCTGTTTCTAATATATGTGAACGATCTTCCAGAGGGTATAGACTCATTCGTCTCAATGTTTGCTGATGATGCAAAAATTATGAGAAGAATCAAGACGGATGAAGATAGACAGAGACTACAGGATGACCTGGATAAACTGGAGGAATGGTCTAGAATATGGCTGCTAAAGTTCAACTCGGGAAAGTGTAAGGTAATGAAATTAGGCGAAGGGAGCAGGAGGCTGAACACAAGGTATCATCTGGGAGGGGAAATCCTGCAATAGTCAAATAGAGAGAAGAATCTGGGGGTTGATATCACACCGAACCTGTCCCCAGAGGCCCACATCAAAAGAATATCATCAGCGGCATATGCTAGACTGGCCAACATAAGAACTGCCTTCAGAAACTTGTGTAAGGAATCTTTCAGAACCCTGTATACCTCTTATGTAAGACCATTCCTGGAGTATGCAGCTCCAGCCTTGAGTCCATACCTAGTTAAACACAAGACACAGTTAGAGAAGATTCAGCGGTATGCCACCAGGCTCGTCCCGGAACAGAGAGGATTGAGCTACGAGGAAAGGCTAAACGAGCTGAACCTCACATCCCTGGAAAACAGAAGAGTAAGGGGAGACATGATAACCACCTACAAAATTCTCAGGGGAATTGACAGGGTGGACAAAGACAAACTCTTCAGCGCGGGTGGGACACGAACAAGGGGACACAGGTGGAAGCTTAGTACCCAGATGGGCCACAGAGACGTTAGAAAGAATTTTTTCAGTGTCAGAGTAGTTATTAAATGGAATGCACTAGGAAGTGATGTGGTGGAGGCTGACTCCATACACAGTTTCAAATGTAGATATGATAGAGCCCAATAGGCTCAGTAATCTGTACACCAGTTGATTGACAATTGAAAGGCGGGACCAGAGCCAAAGCTCAACCCCCGCAAGCACAATTAGGTCAGTACAATTAGGTGAGTACACCACCAGCATCATGGTCCTCACCATACCAGGTCCACACCACCAGCATCAAGGTCCTCACCATACCAGGTCCACACCACCAGCATCACGGTGCTCACCATACCAGGTCCAAACGACCAGCATCATGGTCCTCACCATACCAGGTCCACACCACCAGCATCATGGTCCTCACCATACCAGGTCCACACCACCAGCATCATGGTCCTCACCATACCAGGTCCACACCACCAGCATCATGGTCCTCACCATACCAGGTCCACACCACCAGCATCACGGTCCTCACCATACCAGGTCCACAACACCACCAGCATCATGGTCCTCACCATACCCGGTCCACATCCTCACCACCACCAGCATCATGGTCCTCACCATACCAGGTCCACACCACCAGCATCACGGTCCTCACCATACCAGGTCCACACCACCACCACCAGCATCATGGTCCTCACCATACCAGGTCCACACCACCAGCATCATGGTCCTCACCATACCAGGTCCACACCACCAGCATCACGGTCCTCACCATACCAGGTCCACACCACCCGCATCACGGTCCTCACCATACCAGGTCCACACCACCACCAGCATCACGGTCCTCACCATACCAGGTCCACACCACCAGCATCATGGTCCTCACCACCACCAGCATCAAGGTCCTCACCATACCAGGTCCGCACCACCAGCATCATGGTCCTCACCACCACCAGCATCAAGGTCCTCACCATACCAGATCCACACCACCAGCATCATGGTCCTCACCATACCAGGTCCACACCACCAGCATCATGGTCCTCACCACCACCAGCATCATGGTCCTCACCATACCAGGTCCACACCACCAGCATCATGGTCCTCACCATACCAGGTCCACACCACCAGCATCACGGTCCTCACCATACCAGGTCCACACCACCAGCATCATGGTCCTCACCATACCAGGTCCACACCACCAGCATCATGGTCCTCACCATACCAGGTCCACACCACCAGCATCAAGGTCCTCACCATACCAGGTCCACACCACCACCAGCATCATGGTCCTCACCATACCAGGTCCACACCACCACCAGCATCAAGGTCCTCACCATACCAGGTCCACACCACCACCAGCATCATGGTCCTCACCATATCAGGTCCACACCACCACCAGCATCATGGTCCTCACCATACCAGGTCCACACCACCACCAGCATCATGGTCCTCACCATACCAGGTCCACACCACCAGCATCACGGTCCTCACCATACCAGGTCCACACCACCACCAGCATCACGGTCCTCACCATACCAGGTCCACACCACCAGCATCATGGTCCTCACCACCACCAGCATCAAGGTCCTCACCATACCAGGGTCTGCACCACCAGCATCATGGTCCTCACCAGCATCAAGGTCCTCACCATACCAGGTCCACACCACCAGAATCCTGGTCCTCACCACACCAGGTCCACATCACCAGCATCACGGTCCTCACCATACCAGGTTCACACCACCAGCATCATGGTCCTCACCATACCAGGTCCACACCACCAGCATCATGGTCCTCACCATACCAGGTCCACACCACCAGCAACAAGGTCCTCACCATACCAGGTCCACACCACCACCAGCTTCAAGGTCCTCACCATACCAGGTCCACACCACCACCAGCATCATGGTCCTCACCATATCAGGTCCACACCACCACCAGCATCATGGTCCTCAACATACCAGGTCCACACCACCACCAGCATCATGGTCCTCACCATTCCAGGTCCACACCACCACCAGCATCAAGGTCCTCACCATACCAGGTCCACACCACCACCAGCGTCATGGTCCTCACCATACCAGGTCCACACCACCAGCATCATGGTCCTCACCACCACCATCATCAAAGTCCTCACCATACCAGGTCCACACCACCAGCATCATGGTCCTCACCATACCAGGTCCACACCACCAGCATCATGGTCATCACCATACCAGGTCCACACCACCAGCATCATGGTCCTCACCATACCAGGTCCACACCACCAGCATCACGGTCCTCACCATACCAGGTCCACACCACCACCAGCATCACGGTCCTCACCATACCAGGTCAACACCACCAGCATCATGGTCCTCACCATACCAGGTCCACACCACCAGCATCATGGTCCTCACCATACCAGGTCCACACCACCAGCATCATGGTCTCACCATACCAGGTCCACACCACCAGCATCATGGTCCTCACCATACCAGGTCCACACCACCAGCATCATGGTCCTCACCATACCAGGTCCACACCACCAGCATCATGGTCCTCACCATACCAGGTCCACACCACCAGCATCATGGTCCTCACCATACCAGGTCCACACCACCAGCATCACGGTCCTCACCATACCAGGTCCACACCACCAGCATCATGGTCCTCACCATACCAGGTCCACACCACCAGCATCACGGTCCTCACCATACCAGGTCCACACCACCAGCATCATGGTCCTCACCATACCAGGTCCACACCACCAGCATCATGGTCCTCACCATACCAGGTCCACACCACCAGCATCACGGTCCTCACCATACCAGGTCCACACCACCAGCATCATGGTCCTCACCATACCAGGTCCACACCACCAGCATCATGGTCCTCACCATACCAGGTCCACACCACCAGCATCATGGTCCTCACCATACCAGGTCCACACCACCAGCATCACGGTCCTCACCATACCAGGTCCACACCACCACCAGCATCACGGTCCTCACCATACCAGGTCCACACCACCAGCATCACGGTCCTCACCATACCAGGTCCACACCACCAGCATCACGGTCCTCACCATACCAGGTCCACACCACCACAGCATCATGGTCCTCACCAGGTCCACCACCAGCATCAAGGTCCTCAACATACCAGGTCCGCACCACCAGCATCATGGTCCTCCACCCCACCACAGCATCATGGTCCTCACCATACCAGGTCCACGCCACCAGCATCACGGTCCTCATCATACCAGTTCCACACCACCATCATCACGGTCCTCACCATACCAGGTCCACACCACCAGCATCATGGTCCTCACTATACCAGGTCCACACCACCAGCATCAAGGTCCTCACCATACCAGGTCCACACACCAGCATCAAGGTCCTCACCATACCAGGTCCACACCACCAACCAGCATCATGGTCCTCACCATATCAGGTCCCACACCACCACCAGCATCATGGTCCTCACCATACCAGGTCCACACCACCACCAGCATCATGGTCCTCACCCCCCCCCCCCCCCCCCCCCCCCCCCCCCCCCCCCCCCCCCCCCCCCCCCCCCCCCCCCCCCCCCCCCCCCCCCCCCCCCCCCCCCCCCCCCCCCCCCCCCCCCCCCCCCCCCCCCCCCCCCCCCCCCCCCCCCCCCCCCCCCCCCCCCCCCCCCCCCCCCCCCCCCCCCCCCCCCCCCCCCCCCCCCCCCCCCCCCCCCCCCCCCCCCCCCCCCCCCCCCCCCCCCCCCCCCCCCCCCCCCCCCCCCCCCCCCCCCCCCCCCCCCCCCCCCCCCCCCCCCCCCCCCCCCCCCCCCCCCCCCCCCCCCCCCCCCCCCCCCCCCCCCCCCCCCCCCCCCCCCCCCCCCATACCAGGTCCACACCACCACCAGCTCAGGTCCCCACATACAGGCCACACCACCCCATCATGGTCCCACCCAACCCCAGATCGGTCCTCACCAACCACCCACCAACCCCCCAAACCCCACCACCACCAAACCCCATCAAGGTCCCAACCACCGG